>CAUYLG010044822.1:0-27171 GCA_963573385.1 Cacajao melanocephalus
AATAGATGCAATAAAAAATGATAAAGGGGATATCATCATTGATTCCACAGAAATACAAACTACCATCAGAGATTACTACAAACACCTCTATGTACATAAACCAGTAAATCAAGAAGAAATGGATAAATTCCTGGACACTTACACCCTCCCAAGACTAAACCAGGAAGCAGTTGAATCCCTGAATAGACCAATAACAAGGACTGAAATTGAGGCAGCAATCAGTAGCCTACCAACCAAAAAAAGTCCAGGATCAGATGGGTTCACAGCCAAATTCTACCAGAATACAAAGAGGAGCTGGTACTATTCCTTCTGAAACTATTCCAAACAATAGCAAAAGAGGGAATCCTCCCTAACTCATTTTATGAGACCAACATCATCCTGATACCAAAACCTGGCAGAGACACAACTAAAAAAGAAAATAAGAGGCCAATATCCATGATGAACATTGATATGAAAATCTTCAATAAAATACTGGCAAACTGAATCCAACAGCACATCTATCACAATCAAGTCGGCTTCATACCTAGGATACAAGGCTGGTTCAACTTACACGAATCTATAAATGTAATCCATCACATAAACAGAGCCAAAGACAAAAACCACATGATTATCTCAAAAGATGCAGAGAAGGCCTCCGACAAAATCCAACAGCCCTTTATGCTAAAAACTATCAATAAACTATGTATCGATGGAACATATCTCAAAATAATAAAAGCTATTTATGACAAACTCACAGCCAGTATCATACTGAATGGCAAAATAAATCTGGAAGCATTCCCTTTGAAAAGTGGCACAAGTCAAGGATGCCATCTCTTAACACTCCTATTCAACATAGTATTGGAAGTTCTGGCCAAGGGCAATCAGGCAAGGAAAAGACATAAAGCGTATTCAATTAGGAAAAGAGAAAGACAAATTATCTCTATTTGCAGACAACATGATCGTATATTTAGAAGACCCCATCGTCTCAGCCCAAAATCTCCTTAAGCTGATAAGCAACTTCAGCAAAGTCTCAGGATACAAAATCAAGGTGCAAAAATCACAAGCATTCCTATACACCAATAACAGACAGAGAGCCAAATCATGAGTGAACTCCCAATCACAATTGCTACAAAGACAATAAAATACCTAGGAATACAACTAACAAAGGATGTCAAGGACCTCTTCAAGAACTACAAACCACTGCTCAAGGAAATAAGACAGGACATGAACAGATAGAAAAACATTCCATGCTCATGGTTAGGAAAAATCAATTGTGAAAATGGCCATACTGCCCAAAGTAATTTATAGATTCAGTACTATCCCCATTGAGCTACCATTGACTTTCTTCACAGAATTGGAATAAAACATCTTTAACTTCATATGAAAACAAAAGAGAGCCCACGTAGCCAAGACAATCCTAAGAAAAAAAACAAAAAACAAAAAAAAAACAAAGCTGGAGGCATCACACTACTTGACTTCAAACTATACTAGAAAGCTACAGTAATCAAAACAGCATGGTACTGGTACCAAAACAGAGATATAGACCAATGGAACAGAACAGAGGCCTCAAAAGTAACACCATACATCTACAACCATCTGATCTTTGACAAACGTGACAAAGACAAGCAATGGGGAAAGGATGCCCTATTCAATAAATGGTGTTGGGAAAACTGGCTAGCCACATGCAGGAAGCTGAAACTGGACCCCTTCCTTACATCTTATACAAAATTAACTCCAGATGGATTAAAGATTTAAACATAAGATCTAACACCATAAAAATCCTAGAAGAAAACCTAGACAATACCATTCAGTACACAAGCATAGGCAAGGGCTTTATGACTAAAACACCAAAAGCCATGGTCACAAAAGCCAAAATAGACAAATGGAATCTAATTAAACTTAAGAGCTTCTGCACAGCAAAAGGAACTATCATTAAAGTGAACTAGTAACCAATAGAATGGGAAAAAATTTTGTAATCTACCCATCTCACAAAGGGCTAATATCTAGAATCTACAAAGAACTTAAATCTACAAGAAAAAAACAACCCCATCAAAAAGTGGGCAAAGGACATGAACAGACACTACTCAAAAGAAAACATTTATGCAGCCAATAAACACATGAAAAAAAGCTCATCATCACTGGTTATTAGAGAAATACAAATCAAAACCACATTGAGATACCACCTCACACCAGTTAGAATGGTGATCACTAAAAAATCAGGAGACAACAGACGCTGGAGAGGATGTGGAGAAATAGGAACACTTTTACATTGTTGGTGGGACTGTAAATTAGTTCAACCACTGTGGAAAACAGTGTGGCGATTCCTCAAGGATATAGAACTAGAAATACCATGTGACCCAGCAACCCAATTACTGGGTACATATAAAAAGGATTATAAAACATTCAATTATAAAGACACATGCACACGTATGTTCACTGTGGCACTGCTTACAATAGCAAAGACTTGGAACCAACCCAAATGCCCATCAATGATAGACTAGATAAAGAAAATGTGGCACATATACACCATGGAATATTATGCAGTCATGAAAAGGGATGAGTTCATGTCCTTTGCAGGGACATGGATGAAGCTGGAAACCACCATTCTCAGCAAACTGACTTAACAGAAAACCAAACACCACATGTTCTCACTCATAAGTGGGTGTTGGACAATGAGAACACATGGACACAGGGAGGGGAACATCACACACTGGGGCCTGTCAGGGAGTTGGGGAGCTAGTTAAGGGATAGCAGGGGGTGGGGGGATTGCAGAGGGATAACATTAGGAGAAACATCTAATGTAGATGAGAGGGGAAAGGATGCAGCAAACTACCATGGCACATGTATACCTATGAAACAAACCTGCACAATCTGCACATGTACCCCAGAACTTAAATTTTAAAAAAAAAAGAAAAAAAAATAGACAAAGAGGGTCATTATATAATGATAAAAGGCCTTGTCCAACAGGAAAATATCACAATCCTAAATGTATATGCACCTAACATTGGAGCACCTAAATTCATAAAACAATTACTAATAGACCTATGAAATGAAATAGCAATACAATAATAGTAGACTTCAATACTCCACTGACAGCACTAGATGGGTCATCAAGACAGAAGGTCAACAAAGAAACAATGGATTTAAACTATACCCTGGTACAAACAGACTTAACAGATTTACAGAACATTCTATCCAACAACCACAGAATACACAATCTATTCAACAGTGCATCGGACTTTCTCCAAGGTAGACCATATGATAGGTCACAAAATGAGCCTCAATAAATTCAAGAAAATTGAAATTATATCAAGTACTCTCTCAGACCATAGTGGAATAAAACTGGAAATCAATTCCAAAAGGAACCTTCAAAACCATGCAAATACATGGAAATTAAACAACTTGCTCTTGAATGATCACTGGGTCAAAAATGAAATCATGATTGAAATTTAAAAATTCTTCAAACTGAATGACAATAGTGACACAACCTATCAACTAGTAAAGGCAGTGCTAAGAGGAAAGTTCATAGCCCTAAATGCTTACATCAAAGTCTGAAAGAGCACAAACACACAATATAAGGTCATAGATCAAGGAAATAGAGAAACAAGAATAAACCAAACCCGAACCCAGCAGAAGAAAGGAAACAACCAAGATCAGAGCAGAACTAAATGAAACTGAAACAAACAGAAAAAAAAAATTACAAAAAATAAATGAAGCAAAAAGCTGATTCTTTGAAAAGATGAATAAAACTGACAGACTATTTGAAAGATTAACCAAGAAAAGAGAAAATCCAAATAAGCTCTAGTAGAAATGAAACCAGAAATACCACACTGACACAACAGAAATACGAAAGAGTATTCAGAACACCTTTATGCATAAACTGGAAAACCTAGAGGAGATGCATAAATTCCTGGAAAGATACAACTTTCCTAGCTTAAAACAGGAACAATTAAATATTCTAAACAGATGAATAACAAGCAAGTGAGATTGAAAACGGTAATAAAATTAACAAAAAAAAAGTCCAGTACCAGACAGATTCACAGGCGAATCCTACCACACATTCAAAGAAGAACTGGCATCAATCCTACTGACACCATTCCACAAGATAAAGAGGGAACTGTCCCTAAATCATTCTATGACACCAGTATCACTCTAATACCAAACCCAGGAAAAAACATAACCTGGGTTTGGTATTAGGAAAACTACAGACCAATATCCCTGATGAAGACAGATGCCAAAATCCTCAACAAAACTTGATATGTTGTTGAATCCAACAACATATCAAAAAGATAATCCACCATGATCAAGTGGGTTTCATACCAGGGATACAGGGATGATTAAAATACACAAGTCAATAAATGTGATATACCACATAAACATAATCAAAAACAAAAATCACATGATCATCTCAATAGATGCAGAAAAAGCATTCAACAAAATCCAGCATTCCATTCTGATTAAAACTCTCAGCAAAATTGGCATACGAGAGATATACCTCAATGTAATAAAAGCCATCTATAACAAACCCACAGCCAACAATAATGTGGAAAAGCTAAAAGCATTTCCTCTGAGAACTGGAACAAGACAAGGATGCCTACTCTCACCACTCCTCTTCAACACAGTAATGGAAGTCCTAGCCAGAGCAATCAGACAAGAGAAAGAAATAAAGGCATCCAAATTGGTAAAAAGGAAGTCAAACTGTTGCTGATTGTTGATGACATGATTGTTTATCTAGAAAACCCTAAAGACTCATCCAGAAAGCTCCTAGAAGTGACAAAAAAAAATTCAACAAAGTTTCCAGATACAGAATCAATGCACAAAAATCAATAGTTCTTCTATACACCAACAGCGACCAAGCTGAGAATTAAGTCAAGAATTCAACCCCTTTTACAACTGCTGGAAAAATAAAATAAAACACTAAGGAATATACCTAATCAAGGAGCTGAAAGACCACTACAAGGAAAACTACAAAACACTGCTGAAAGAAATCATGGATGACACAAATGAATGGAAATACATCTCATGTTCATGGATGGGTAGAATCAATATTGTGAAAATGACTATATTGCCAAAAGCAATCTACAAATTCAATACAATTCCCATGATAATACCACCATCATTATTCACAGAACTAGAAAAAACAATCCTAAAATTCATATGGAACCAAAAAAGAGCCCACATAGCCAAAGCAAGGTTAAGCAAAAAGAACAAATCTAGAGGCATCACATTACCTGATTTCAAACTATACTGTAAGGCCAGAGTCACCAAAACAGCATGGTACTGGCATAAAAATTGGCACATAGACCAACGTAAAAGAACAGAGAATCCAGAGATAAACGCTGATACTTACAGCCAACTGATCTTTGACAAAGCAAACAAAAACATAAAGTGGGGAAAGGACACCCTATTCAACAAATGGTGCTGAGATAATTGGCAAGCCACCTGTAGGAGAATGAAATTGGATCCACATCTCTTACCTTATACAAAATCAACTCAAGATAGATCAAAGACTGAAATCTAAGACCTGAAACTATAAAAATTCTAGAAGACAACATTGGAAAATCCTTCTAGACAATGGCTTAGGCAAGAATTTCATGACCAAGAACCCAAAAGCAAATGCAATAAAAACAAAGATAAATGGCTGAGACTTAATTAAACTAAAGAGCTTCTGCATAGCAAAAGGAATGGTTAGCAGAGTAAACAGACAACCCACACTGTGGGAGAAACTCTTTACAATCTATACATCTGACAAAGGACTAATATCCAGAACCTAAAATGAACTCAAGCAAATTAGCAAGAAAAAAACAACAACAATCCCATCAAAAAGTGGGCTAAGGACATGAATAAACAATTACAAAAGAAGATATACAAATGGCCAATAAACATATGAAAAAATGTTCAACATCACTAATGATCAGGGAAATACAAATCAAAACCACAATGTGATATCACCTTACTCCCGCAAGAATGGCCGTAATAAAAAAATCAAAAAATAATAGATGTTGGCACGGAAGTGGTGAACAGGGAACACTTCTACACTGCTGGTGGGAATATAAACTAGTACAACCACTATGGAAAACAGTGTGGAGATTCCTTAAAGAACTAAAAGGAACTTGATCCAGGAATCCCACTACTGGATATCTACCCAGAGGAAAATAAGTCACCATATGAAAAAGATACTTGCACACACATTTATAGCAGCACAATTTGCAATTGCAAAAACGTGGAATCAACTCAAATGCCCATCAATCAATGAGTGGACAAAGAAACTGTGGTGTATATATATACAATGGAATACTACTCAGCCATAAAAAGGAATGAATTAATAGCATATGCAGCGATGTGGATGAGACAGGAGACTATTACTGAAACTTAGGAATGGAAAACCAAATATCACATGTTCTCAATCATAAGTGGGAGTTAAGCTATGAGGATGCAAAGGCATAAGAAAGACAAAATGGACTGTCGGGCCTCAAGAAAGGGTGGGAAGAGGGTAAGGAATAAAAGACCACAAATTGGGTACAGTGTATACTGCTTGGGTGATGGGTGCACCAAAACCTCACAAATCACCACCAAAGATTTTATTCATGTAAGCAGACACCACCTGTTACCCAATAACCTATGGAAATAAAAAAACATAATAAAAAAAATAATTTTGCTTCATTTAATGGAAACTGTGTACTGATGTACAACTTACCATTTAGGGTTGAGTGTCTGGAATCAATTTCTTGAGTTACCAAAAGCTTCAAAGTATAAATAAGTTGTACATCAGTACATAGTTTCCATTAAATGAAACAAAATTTATGAAACTCTATTATTCATTTATTCAACAATTAGCAAAAACCAGATATTCTGCAATGTAAGGCAATATGCCAAGCCCAGGAAGCTGATGTAAAGCACACTACCTAACCATAAGGAACTTACATTAAGCACACCTAATCCATCATTACCTCTCTTACTAACAGGCCTCCCTCCTTTTCCCTATGTCTTTGCTGAGACGGTAGCACAGACATTTTCAGTTAAAGTCCATTCCTTGCATCTGTATTTGTCCATTATTAAATCAGGTTTCATAGAACAGTTAACATAAAAAGGTTCTGGATATTAAAGAGCATTCCATCCATGAGGAGTAAACTATATAGTTTCAATAATGCAGGGATCCTTAATCTCTCATTAGACCGTGAGACTGGGTCTTATCTGCCAAATTTTTATCTCCAGTATTTAACTAGAGTAACTGGCACAGAGTAGGCACTCATAAATGCTTGCTGAATGACTGACTTGAACCAAAAAGATTGCTAGATTAACTGTGTAGCCACAAGTACTTAATATATAGGCTCTCTACATTCTACTAAGGACAGTTCTATGAAGACAATTCAAAGTGAATGCTTCTAAGCATTCTTAAAACTCCTCGTTCATTAACTTAACCCTGGAGACACAAACATAGTAACCTGAAATTTTATGTGGTTTTCTGTATTTTTTGCATGACATAGTTTCAAAAATAGCTGCAGCTCAAAATCTGAATAATAAGCATGCATAGCACAGCACAATACCTTTCAGTTTAATTGCCACATCAATATAGGATTGCAAAAATGCCATGGATACTGCTTGCCCTACATGAAAAGTAAAAATTCAACAGATATTACATGAGTATCTCTGAAGCATCCATACTGATATGTAACAGATATACAAATTTATGTTTCCCCAAATTATTGTTAATCAGAAATATTCTTTTTTTTTTTTTTTTTTTTTTGAGACGGAGTTTCACTCTTGTTACCCAGGCTGGAGTGCAATGGCGTGATCTCGGCTCACCACAATCTCCGCCTCCTGGGTTCAAGCAATTCTCCTGCCTCAGCCTCCCGAGGAGCTGGGACTACAGGCGTGCACCACCACGCCCAGGTAATTTTTTTGTATTTTCAGTAGAGATGGGGTTTCACCATGTTGACCAGGATGGTCTCGATCTCTTGACCTCATGACCCACCCGCCTTGGCCTCCCGAAGTGCTGGGATTATAGGCATGAGTCACCGCACCCGGCCAATCAGAAATATTCTATTATACATTTCTCAGCATAGCCCAAACACTTAAGAGAGTTCCAAACGCAACTGATTTTCTGTACTTGTACTGCAAGCAATATAGCTAAATGGCTATGAACTGAAGATAAAAGCAATATACTTACTATAAATCTATAATAATTAATATATTAAAAATCATTAATGTGAGCCAGTTTTTCAGAATTAATGAACATCTAGTTTAATCATTAACCTTTAATTTGTAAATCAGATATAAACCAATTGCACAATCCCAGATTCAGAAGTAAATGCTTCAGTGTACACAGTCTACTTGAGACATATGAAAGCAATTTCCTTTTACAACATGCAACATATGGAATGCCAAAAATTAAATGTGTGTGTTTTTAAATGTCCTAATATGTAATAGACTCCTCTAAAGGCTCATACTCACAATCAACATAGAAGAGTACTATGTTGTCAGAAGCCATCACTGTTTCATTAAATGTTTCTTCTGTTAGTTCCACTGTCAGTTCCAAAGGTAATTTTCTCTTCCTATCTCTGTAAACAGTTTCTGCCACTTCATCATCCTGAGTATCTAAAATGTTGAAAAAGAAATTAAATACTGATGTGTAATGAAAAATATTTAAGCTCTTCTCATAAGAAGCATATAAGAATTCAGTACTTTATACAAACTTTGAATTCATTCTATCTGAATACTTAGGATGCATATCTTAATACTTAGGGTATTTAGAAAACTTTCCAGTTCCTTAACTGACTCTGAGATGCTTCCTGACCTAGAAGTTGTAAAGTTTTAGTCAATTTCAAAATTAAAACTTGTTCTAGAAAGAATATTAATAGTGTTATTGTTTATTTTACCTCTACTGTAGGCCAAGCATTGTGGTAGACACTAGGAAAACTGGTAACAAAACAGACATGGTCCTGACCACATGAAACTTCTATCTATGGAAAAGTCTGACAAACTGATCAATGAATAAATATATAATTATAAATTATGACCAGTTTATGAGAAAGGTAAAGGATACACTGAGAGATTATAACAGCGCTATTTAAATTGGGAAACCCAAAATCTGCCAGGTAGAGAATCAAGAAAAGAATGTTTCAAAGAGAATAACATATGTGAAAGCTCTGAGACGTAAAAAGAGTTTAGCACATACAAGGCTAAGAGAAAGCAAATTTGACTAAGACAAGGTGGGGTTGAAAGAACAAACAGCATGAGAAAACTCTAGGCTAGGCAGTGGCTAGATCATAAGAGGTCACATGAACCAAGAAGTCTAGATTTTATCCAAAAAGCATCAAGTTATGAGTGGATTCTGAATATGTGAAAACCCTTCCTTAATTTAGATAGACCAATCAATAGACTGATAGATCCATCCGTCCATCCATCCATGTATGTGGTAACCTATATGAATTCATAAACATTCTGTTAGAAGTTTGTAGAGATTGTATGGTAACACAGATGAAGCATATAACTTGATTAAAAGATAAAGCTTCTTAGAAGAGTTGATACTAGCTGAATATGAAAAGAAAAGTAAAACTCAGGCAGAGAAGAAAGGCAGTGGCGGCATAAAGAGCAAAGGGAACAGCATTAGCAAAGGCACGGTGGCATGAAACAGCCTGGTGCAATAGGAAGTTCAAACACTGACTGGATATATGATGATATTAAGAATTGTTAATTTTTTAGATGTAATAATAGTATTAATTATGTTAATGTTAAAAAGGAGGCCAGGCGAGGTGGCTCATGCTTATAATCCCAGCACTTTGGGAGGTCGAGGCAGGTGGATCACGAGGTCAAGAGATCGAGAGTATCCTGGCCAACGTGGCAAAACCCCGCCTCTACTAAAAATAAAAAAGTTAGCTGGGCGTGGTTGTGCAGACCTGTAGTCCCAGCTACTCAGGAGGCTGAGGCAGGAGAGTCACTTGAACCCTGGAGGTGGAGGTAGCAGTGAGCCGAGATTGCGCCACTGTACTCCAGCCTGGGTGACAGAGTGAGACTCTGTCTAAAATACAAAAACAAAAACAATAAAAAGGAAAATCCTTATATTTCTGAAACCCAGGGAAATACTTATAGATGAAATTATATGTTTGGGATTTGCTACAAAACAGTAAGAGGTGGGGAGTGATTGGAGCAGGATTAGCCATGGTTTGATAATGGTTGAGGCCAAGTAATGGGTAACAAGAATTTGTTCTATTATTCTGTCTACTTTATGGTATGTTCATAATTCTCTGTAATAACACATTAAAAAGATAGAAGGGAGAAAGGAGAAATACAGTCATAGAACTAAAGTACTGTTTTATACATAATATCTAATACAGTCATGTGCCACATAATGATACTTCAGTCAACAATGGACCACATATACAACTGTAGTCCCTTAAGATTAAGGGAGAAATTCCTATCATCTGGTGATGTAGTAGCCACTGTAATGTTGTAGTACAACACATGACTCACAAGTCTGTGGTGATGCTGGTGTAAATAAACCTACTGTGAGTCATATAAAGGTACAGTACAATAAGGCCGGGCACGGTGGCTCACACCTGTAATCCCAGCACACTAGGAGGCCAAGGTAGGTGGACCACTTGAGGTCAGCCTGACCAACATGGTGAAATCCCATCTCTACTAAAAAATACAAAAAATTAGATGGGGGTGTTGGCGCATACTTGTAATCCCAGCTACTTGGGAGGCTGAGGCAGGAGAATCACTTAAACCCGAGAGGCGGAGGTTGCAGTGAGCCAAGATCATACCATTGCACTCCGGTCTGGGTGACAAGAGTGAAATTCTGCCTCAACAACAACAAAAAAGTATAGCACATACAATTATGTACAGTAAATAATACTTGATAATAAAGGACTAGATTATTGGTTTATACATTTACTATACTCTTATCATTAGAGTATACTCCTTTCATTTATAAAATAAAAAGTTCACTGTAAAACAGCCTCAGGTAGGTCTTTCTAAAAGAAGGCATTATTATCATAGCAAATGGCAGCTCTATGCTTGTTAGTGCCCCTGAAGACCTTCCAAAGGGACAAGATGTGGAAGTGGAAGAGAATAATATGGATAATCTTGACCATGTATAAGCCTAGGCTAATGTGTGTGTTTGTGTTTTCGTTTTTACAAAAAAGTTTAAAATGTAAAACATAAAAGTTTTAAATGGAAAAAAAGCTTATAGAATAAGGACATAAAAAAAGAAAACATATTTGTATAACTGTACAATGTGTTTGTGCTTTAACTGTTATTACAAAACAGTCAAAATGTTTCTAAAAACTGTAAAAATGTATAGAGTGAAAAAGTTACAGATAAATTTATTATTGAATAAAATAAGATAAATTTATTATTGAATAAAAAATAGTTTTATAAATTGAGTACAGCCTAAGTGTACAGTATTTATAAAGTCTACAATAATGTAATGTCCTAGGCCTTCACACTCATTCAGTGACTCACCCAACTTACAGTCTTGCAAGCTCCATGCATGGTTAAGTACTCTATACAGGTGTACCATGTTTTATCTTTTATACCACATTTTTACTGTACCTCTTCTATGTTTACACATGTTTAGATACATAAATATCTACCATTGTGTTACAGGTACCTACGGTATTCAACACAGTAACATGCTCTACAGGTTTGTGGCCTAGGAGCAATAGGCTATACCATATTCCCTAGGTGTGCAGTAGCCTACACCATGTAGATCTGTGTAAGTGAACTTTAAGATGTTTGCTTAATGAAATCACCTAATAATCCATTTCTCAGAAAGTATCCCCATCATTAAGAGACAAATGACAGTACTATAAATTAAAATTCTATTTCTGGATTTTATTACAACCTCAGCCATTTTCTAACTGTATGACTCTAGTCAATCACATAACTCTCTGGGTCTCAATGTTTAACTCTTGTGAAGCATGGGAGTTGTACTACATAACTTTAAAGTTCTTTCAAGCACCAAATCCCATGACACTAAAAAGTTACATTCTCAATACTAAAATTAGTAAAGACCTATTTTCTTATTTACTGCATTTTTTTCTTATTCATATATTTTCATTTTCCTGTCAGTCTTCTCTTTTTCCTCCTTTCCCTCTTTTCTTATACTCTAATAAGCTACCATTACTTGTAAAGTTAGTCACTACTAAGCTCTACCTTCCACCTATTCATTAAGAACATAGATACTACTTTCAGTCATACAGGCAGCTTTTTTTTTTTTTTTTTTTTTTTTTAGACAGGAACTCACTCTGTTGCCCAGGCTGGAGTGCAGTGGCACAATCTCAGCTCACTGCAACCTCTGCCTCTTGAGCAATCCTCCCAACTCAGCCCCGTAAGGACCTGGGACTACAGGCACGCAACACCATGCCTGGCTAATATTTGTCTTTTGTGTAGAGATGGGATTTTGTTATGTTGCCCAGGCTGAACACATGCTTCTTTTCTTTTTTTCAGATTGCCCTTTTGCGGAATTTAGTCTTTTTCATTCTGATTAACGTTTTGCCGATTTTCTCTGGGGACACCTGTCTCTAATTTACATTCACAGATGGTAATAAATTCTTTCCTAACCCTCATCTAGTTTTCCTTTGCAAACCAGAGTGATACAAACGGAGAGGAAAGAATTATGTAGATAGGCACAACATCATACAACATTCTGGGCCAACATGGATTACTGACAACAGGAAGATGAAAAACAAACAAAAAAGGCAAAGCTGCAAAAGAAATACTAGAAGCAGGCTGGAGGTTATTGAATGTTCCCAACACAAAGAAATTATAAATGTTTGAAATGATGGATATGCTAATTACCCTGACCTGATCACTATATATTATATGTATTGAAACATCACTATGTACCCCACAAATAGGTACAATTATTATTGGTCAATTAAAAAAATAAAAATAAAAACTATAAAGAGAAGGCAGAATCAGAGGGTAAATAAAGCCACAGAGTCAGGAAACAACATAGGGGCTGAGGCCACAAAGAAATCTTCAAACAGGCAATTCCCACTGAAGACAGGAATCAAATAAACTGAGATTGGGGCAAGTCCCCTAACTCTGAAGGTTCATGTATAGGGACCATTACAGGAATAAAGCAGGAAGCAAGAGACCAGAACACAGGTCTACTTATGTAATGACAAGCCCACTGAGCACTCCAGAGAGGAACACAAGCAATTCTAACCCCTGCATATCGGAAAAGAACTAGAGCTCAGCTCAAACCAAGAAACTGGTCACTGGTAACAGTGAAAGCTCTTATTAAATGTATAATATAGATTTTGATCACAATGCATGGACCTCATGAAAATGATACGTAAATTGCTTCCTTCTTGGAGCTCACAATAGCACTACATAAAACATTCAAGTATTTATTATATAGTATACAAAAATGAACGACACATAATCCTTGATTTAGAAATATTTCTAGACTAGTGGAGAAGAGAAAAAAGTAAATTAGTAATTACAGAAGAGGATTAATGTTATGAAAGAAGTATCAGGAACAATTATTTCACTATTGCCAAACTGTCACACTTTAAAAATATGAAATTTTAGGCCACTACATTATTTTAGCAAAGTATTCTTGACTGTAATTAATAAAGAAGATTTTATTTCAGGATGCTTAAGTTCTAGCCCAGGCTCCACCACCAGCCACTTGTGGGACTTTGGGCTGATCACTTAACTCAGGAAATGCAGACTCTTCATGTATAAAATGAAGGTGATATCAGCTAATTCAGGGAATAACAATTAAAGTAAATAATATACGGGAAAAAGCCTTGAAAACTATACAATACTTCATAAATGTAAGCAATAAGAGAAATTTTTTAAAAACTGAAATAATTGTTTAAAAGAAGTATTAAAATGTTATTAAAATTTACTCTTTATACTGTTAACAACTGGATTTATTTACAAGTACAAATATAATAATATTTATTAGAACTCCATTTCCTAATAAAAATAATAACAATGAAATATGATGTTGTAGTTTTTAAGTAGAGTTTTTAAACACAGACTAGTCCAGAAGGGCTGAAAGTACCGATACGGAGGATGAAGGCACAGACATGGGAAGTTTGAATCTGACATGTAACAGTAAATGCTAATAACTAAACAAAATATAGCATTCTTACATCTTTTCAACAAATCAACTTGATAAAATGTGATTCAAAATAAATTCCACTAGGTTTCTTTACAAAGTCTTAAATCTGAATACATTCTTTGAGAAAGTTAATTCATTGGAAATTTCACTGACTTTATCGGTGCTGGGCAGGATGGGGAAGGGGTGAGAATCATAACACATTACCTATATCTGGACCTTCCACGTCATCATCTTCATCTTCTTGTATTTCCTCAATGTGCATATTATTTTCCACATGGGATATTATTAAATCAACATCATGTAATACCAAAAATTCCACTGGAACTCCCTAAAAATACATTAATTTTTTAAAAAATGAATATAGCAAAGTAGTTTGACATAAAAATGTTTTACTTGGGCCAGGCACGGTGGCTCACACCCGTAATCCCAACACTTTGGGAGGCAGAGGCAGGTGGATCACCTGAGGTCAGGAGTTTGAGATCAGCCTGGCCAACATAGTGAAACCGCATCTCTACTAAAAACACAAAAATTAGCTGGGCATGGTCGCACATGCCTGTAACCCCAGCTACTCAGGAGGCTGAAACAGAAGAATCGTCTGAATTCAGGAGGCGGAGGTTGCAGTGAGCTAAGATTGTGCCACTGCACTCCAGCCTGGGCAAAAGAGCCAGACCCTGTCTCAAAAAGAATTTAAAAAAAAAAAGTTTTACTTGTTTAACACTAAAACAAAACTAAACCTTTGAATTTCAATTCTAAAATTAAGCAAAATGAAAAAGGAAATTAACTCCACAATTACTATGAAAAGAAAAGCATCCAAAGCATACCTTTCTATAAAGACAATGGGTATACTGAATAGGGTGGCAAAAAAGGAGTGGAAAGCCTCACTTGCTTCTTGTCACAACCACATTATACTGAAGTCTGTAAAATATTTCACATATAACAGCTAGTTCTACCTCTTTATAAAATGGAAATATATACAATTTTACTACAAATAAAGCAAATCAAAATTGATTATTCTGACATTCCATAAAAATATTCAAAATAATACTTCATCTAAATTAATTCCACTAATAAGTTCAATTTCCTGTTTAGCTATAAACAACATTAAATTACTATCTGCTCCCAGTTGTTTTAAGAATATCACGTTCTATTCTATTGAGATCAATATTAATTAATATTAAAAATATTACTTAAGATTTATTTCACTATTGTCCAACTGTTACACTTTAAAAATACAAAATTTTAGGCCCTAGATTATTTTAGCAAAGTATTCTTGACTGTAACTACATATTGGAATAAAGCTATGAGCTCCAAGTATGTTTGTTCTTTGCTATGAAATACCTTCACTTTTTAACATTATATTCAAAATAAGCAATTTTGATTCCTACAGAAATATAATAAACTTAAGTAGAGGAATCAAAATCAATCAAACTTAACTTGGTCCAAAGATTCACAGAAATTTTTGTAGTAAACGTTTTAATTAAAGCATAACATTCACACAGAAAATAACAAAAATATTAAGTATAGAGTTTGATGGATTTTTACAAAGTAGACATATCTGTATAACTACCACACAGATCAAGATACAGAACATCATCAACACACGCAGGAGACATCTTCTTGCTCTTCCCGTCATTAACGTCCCCCAAAAGTAATCATTATTCTGCCTTTCATCAATGCTCTGGCTTGAATTCTGTTTCATCTGGTTAATTTTTTGAGATAGCGTCACTCTCTTTCGTTAATATTTTAAGATAGGGTGGATGTACAGTGGCACAATCGTGGCTCACTGCAGCCTCAACCTCTGGTGCCCAAGTGATTGTCCCACCTCAGCCTCCTGAGTAACTGGGACTACAGGCACATACCACCACACCCAGCTAATTTTTTGTAAAGATGGGATCTCCGAATGTTGCCTAGGCTGGTCTTAAACTCCTACTTCAAATGATCCACCTGCTTCAGCCTCTCAAAGTGCTAGGATTACAGGCATGAGCCACCATGCCCAGCCCAATATTATTTTAAACAAAAAGCAGGACAGCATAATCCTGATTTTATTTTTAAAAAATACATATAAACATGTGAACATAGGAAAAAACAGACTAACACATGAAAAAAACATCAAAATGTTAACAGCAATTATCTTTGAATAGGAGCAATTTATAATTTACAGATTTTTCTATAATAAAAATTATTACTATAGGACAACATATATTGTAGACAGTACATTAAACAACTAACCTTTTCTGCTCTTTTGAAGACCACATTAGCATGTTGAGGAATGTTCACTTCCAAAGAGTCCCTTTTTCAAAATGGAAATAAATGTTTTATGTTGCTAATCTGAAGGATAATAATCACCCAGGATGTCAACCAAAAATAGAACTATAATCTTATACTAAATATAAGAAAAAAAATTACAATTTAGTGACTGAAAAGTTTTCCATACATTGACCAGATTTTCTAGTCTCCATCTTAGTCTCCATCTTCATTTAGCGAGGTTTAAAGTTCTAAGTTTTAATCAAGCTTATAATGAATGTACAGATTTTAGCTCAGCAACTAGTTCTAACTATATTAGAATCTATTAAAATTTTGAGTTTACCTGTAAGTGATTAAATCACCATATTTTAAAACATGGAAGTTAATAGCATTTTGCTAAATATAGTAAATAATCAATGTTTAAGATACCTTAACAAGAGCAGAACTCCTGCTTTTCCCAGAAGACGCCAAGCAACCCATTCTGCAGTTCTTCTATCAGCTTCATATGTAGGCTGTTGGCTAACAATAAAAACCAGTGGTAAGCCTAGTTGGAGATGAACAGTTGAAACTTGTTGAGGATCTTCAGCAACTTCAGTCTTCATTAAAAACAACAACAACAACAACAACAAAAAAGAACGAAGTGTGATAATAATATTCTAACATTTGGATTTCAATTCTCCTAATTCTTATTAATAAAGTCACAAGTAAAAAACAAGTCTGTAAAATAATAATCCAACACTAACAGAAATGATATTTAATTTCCTGAATTAAATGCTCCCAACGTACCTATACAGTTTTGTTTGTTTTTTGAGACAGAAGCTTGCTTTGTTGTCAGGCTGGAGTCCAACGGCACAATGATCACAGCTCATTGTAGCCTTAATCTTTTAGGCTCCAACAATCCTCCCGCCTCAGCCTCCCAAGTAGCTGGGACCACAGGCGCACACCACCATACCTAGTTAATTTTTTCTTTTTAACTTTTTGTAGAGTCAATCTCCCTACGTTGCCCAGGCTGGTCTTAAACTCCTTTGCTCAAGTGATCTTCCTACCCTGGCCTTCCAAAGTGATGGGATTACAGGCATGAGCGATCATGCCAGGCCCTCTATAAGTTTAGGCATTATAAAATTAACAGATTTTATAAGAAGTTAAACCAAAAAATACAATCATAAAGAATAAGAATATTATAAACAAACAAAAATAATAAAACAGTATGGGACTAATTGATAGAGATAAATATTTCAAGGGAAATAGAACAGATAACTAAGGAACAAACTTTTTCATATAGGAATTTAACATAATATGACACATTACAAAACAATGAGGAAGATCTGAATTAAAGTAGCAAATTAAATATACACATCTAATTTCGCTCCCTCCAAAACTCCCAGGAAAACTACAGCAGTGGGATTTTTTAAAAGAGACAAACATACATATGTAAAGAAAGGAAAAGAGAAAAGGTAGCACAATTTTAGAAGTCAGAATAATAACTGACTTAGGAGATCCTACAAAGCAAAACCCTAAGCCATTATAGGGAAAACTAAGACACAATTCAGTTTTAACTACAAAATTCTAAAATTGCTCAGGAACTATCAGTGTCAAGCAAGTCTAGATCTGGGAAGGAAATATTGGAAGGGAAGTGGCAGGAAGGCTCTAAAATAAGGAGGAATATATCAAAGCTTTCGAGAAGTACTTGGATCCCTAGATTTTCCTCCCCTATTCTATAAGCTTAAACAACTGTCACTTCTCCACACCAGCAGAAATCTAGTAACAGCTGACAGTGTGGACACCATGCTGAAATCAGGGGGATGAAGTAACCAAATGTTGAGACGTTCCCCTCACCTAAGGTCCCTTTCCACTCAGTTCACAGAATGCCGGCAGTCAGGCCTTTGTCCTCCATTGGAATTTTTATCCTTTTTGGGGGATCTTGAGTAATCTCCAAAAGCCTGAAGATACTGACATTGGGATTTGCCAAAAAGCAGGCCAGGCCCAATTACTCTATGGAGCTCTAGGCTCGGCCCTGCTCACCTCTTCAGTCTGCTTACCGCCTAAGAGACATGAACTTCTGCCACTGCTACCTGCACCTTCTCCACCTTCCACCATTGATGCCTTCCAGACAAGACACAATTCTCACACATTCTCTATGTGCGAGAACGTGTGAGAATCTGGAACAGTGTTGCTTGCCTCTGCCCCTCCTCCATTCTCCTCTCTTGCTGCCACCCAGCAGAGCTGGCTTCAAGGTCCATCTTAGCACTGCTTGGCATTCCCAGGATGTTTGAACTAGGCATGCAGGCAGGGTGGCATGTGGCCAGGTGTCCAGAAGGCACTGGGAAATCCCATGTGATGGTCTGAGAGGATCAGGCACATATCAGTCATGGGGCAGAAATGTCAAGGATAGCTTACAATGGTGCCACCTTCTCACCACTCCACCTTCCCAACCCTCCTCGGCCCAGTCAGCCAAAGAAAGTCAGAGCTATTTTGGCCACATCGCTCAAGTCTCTACCAACCCCAGTTGTCTCTGCCTTGTCAGAGACTTGCAAAGGCTCATGTTTTTGTTTTGTTTTCTCATCATTCCATTGTGATACTAAGAAACTAAAAAGATTAATGAAAAGGTCAGGCGCAATAGCTCATGCCTATAATCCCACCACTTTGGGAGGCCAAGATGGGAGGATCACTTGAGCTCAGGAGTTCAAGACCAGCCTGGGCTACATAGCACAATCCTGTCTCTATTTTTTTAAATTAAAAATTAAATAAAAATTTTTAAAGATTAATGAAAAACTAAAATGTGAACACATGTACATATATATATATTATATACACATTTAAAAGTCACCAAGTCCCACCAATGTTAGAATTTCCAATCAGCTTTTTAGTTTCAAATCCTAAACTGTGAACAGACATCCAAGGATTAACACACACCTGAGGAAAGCCTTTAACATGAAAAACAGAGACTAGAACACATGGAAAAATAAATAACACAGAGAAAATACAGACTATGTGGGAAGAAGAAAGGTTCAGAAACCACCACAGACAACTTCAAGGAGATGGGAAGACACTAGATCCATAAAGAATTGAAAAATAAAGTTAAATAAGTCTCCTAGAAAGCACAACAGAAATAGATGTAAGACAGGAGAGAAAAAAAAGGTAATAAAATCGAAGGACTAGTTCAAGAGGCCTAACATCTAAATAATGCAAGTCACAGAAAAAGAGAAGGGAGAAAATAGAAGAAATCATCACTGAAATAAACACAAAATTTTCCTACAACTGAAGGACATGAATTTTCAGATTCAGAGTCCACTGAATAACCAATAGAGTGGATAAAAGCAGATACAAACAAAGATGTATTCTTCCAAACTTTCTAATAATTGAACTTGCTTTTTTTAGACAGAGCCTCACTCTCTCATCCAGGCTGGAGTGCAGTGGCAGGATCTCAGCTCACTATAACCTCTGTCTCCCAGGCTCAAGCAATCCTCTCGCTTCAAGTCCCCACCAAGTAGGGCTGGGACTACAGGTGTGTATCACCACAGGCAGTTAATTTTTATATACTTTGTAGAGACGGAGTTTTGCCATGTTGCCCAGGCTGGTCTCTTAACTCCTGGAATCAACCAATTCCCCAACCTTGGCCTCCCAAAGTGATGAGAATTCACCAGGGGATAGGAATCTTACAAGCTATCTTAGAATTCTGTCTACCATAGGTAAGTATAGGATTCTCTTTGGCAATTTTTAGGAAAGAGACACATATATATACTCAATAACTTGACTTATTAAGTACTTAAGTTATTTTGTCTACCACAGATAGAGAAAATTCTAAGATAGCCCCCAAGATTCCTACCCCCAATAAACAAATCTTGTATAACCCCGTCCCCTGAGTGTGAGCAGGACCCGTAGGGTAGCCATTCTTTTCGTTAGGTGACATTACATAGGAGTCTGCTGTAGCACACTCAAGTAAGATTCTCCCACTGGCTTTGAAGGAGCAAGCTGCATGTTGTGAGAGGGCCATGTGGCAAGGGCTTGAGAGCAGCCTGTAGGAAATGAGAAAAACCCTTGTCTAACAGCCAGCAAGAAAACAGGAACCTGGGTCTTAAAACCACAAGAAAATAATTTCTGCCAAAAACCTAGATGAGTGAAATATCCTGAAGGAGTAAAAACACCAGGTTTTTTCCTCGTGTGTTCAGAGAACTATTAGTAATTCAGTATTATAAAGCAAAAGGAAGAATAGTCAGTAAGGCTAGAAATGTGGCAAGCGGTCAGATCGTTGAAAACCATGAATGTCTCACCAAGAAAATAGGGCTTTGTGATGTAAATAAAGTGAAGCCATTTATGAATTGTATGAATTAATGATCACATATATATTTTTAAAATATCACTGTCAGCTTTCAAGAGATTTCAGATGTAAAATTACAAGCAGGAACATGTAGGAATTAAGAATGTTTCCCCAGATGTCTGCCATAAATAAATGGACAGTAAAATAACCAAAACAGTAAAGAAAGGACCAGTGTTGGTGAAGGACAATACCTTAATGTCACATGTATTGTACTTAAGCAGAGATACATCTAATTAACAGTCAGATATATGGGTGGGAGCTCCAAATAAACATGTGACCTGAAAATTCAGATTTGAGAATCCATGTAGTTAACGCCACAGAAACAAATGAGGTCACTTGAGGGGTGCGTTTTGAGCAACTATCACTGTGTATCGAAGCACCCTAAAACCTGGTGGCTTAAAATGACAAGAATCATTTCCTTTGCTCAAATTTGTGTAAGCTCATCTCTGCTTCATGTGGCATTAGTAGGCTATTTCAACTGGAGGCTGAAGATTCTCCTTTACAGATGGCTCATACGCATAGCTAACAAGCTGTTGCTGACTATCTGAAGCTCAGCCACGGCTGTGGTCTAGGGGCCTCGATTCTCCTTCTCATGGGCTTCTCCTCAGGCTGCTCAGTCTAACAACAAAGTAGGGGGTTTTCAAGAATGAGGAAATAAAGAGAGCAAGGCAGAGGCACATCACATTTTGTGAATATAGCCATTATTGATATATGAAGTCATAGATCACCACCTCATTCTCATTCTGTTGGTCAAGGCAGTTACAGAAGCCCAACCAGGTTCAGGTAGAAGAGTCATAGACTCCACCATTCCACAGGCACAGTGATAGGGTGACAAGATAAGGGGAGCTTATGGGATGGGAGGTACTGTTGGACTTAGTGAGTCTTGAAGAATCAAGACTCACAAAGTAGTCTGTTTGGTAGGTGGGAGGGATTACTGTAGCCATAGTCTGCCCCCTGGCTACAACAAACACCTATTTTGTAGGTGGGAGGGACCTCCCTCCCAGACTCCTAAAGCCTCGACCCATCAAGCTTTGAATGAAATCTGTGCACAGTTTAATACATCATTTACATTCAGTTCCAGGTACAGATAAGACCCTTGCATATAGCTCCTTGAAAACTATTCCTCTCAATTTGAAGACCTGTGAACTAAAAAGGAAGATCATTTTCCCCAATGCATACTCAACAAACAGTGATGCGACATGCATAGTATAACTATATACACTCCTAGCTGAAGGGGGAAAAATGGAGAAACACAATACTCACTGGTCTATAGCAACTACTCTGAGGTCCACTGAGGCATATGTTTCCAGTTCCTTAATTGGGGCCTAGTCCTGCTACCTGAACTTGTGGCTTTTGGTTACAAATTCTGGGCCCTGGTCTGCCCTCCAACTCATCATTAAAAAAAAGAAAAAAAAAAAAAGGAGCCTGTGATTGTAGCTGAGTAGATTTCTTAGCCTTTTCCTGACCCTAAAAATTTGGAGGAATAAAGTACATTTATCATTTTGTGCTATTTCTGTCTCTAACCATACAAGTTTGCATATTTCTTTAAAAATCTTGTGGCTTTCCTAATTATGATTTTTTTTTTTTGAGACAGAGTCTCACTCTGTTGCCCAGGCTAGAGTACAGTGGCATGATCACAGCTCATTGCAGCCTCAAATTCCCCAGGCTCAGGTGATCCTCCTACCATCGAAGCCTCCCAAGTAGCTGGGACTAAAGGTGGACACCACCATGCCCAACTAATGTTTGATGTTTTTGTAGAGATAGGGTCTTCCTATTTTGCTCAGGCTGGTCTCAAACTCCTGACCTCAAGAATCCACCCACCTCAGCCTCCCAAACTGCTGGGATTACAAGTGGGAGCCACTGCACCTGGCCTAATTATAAAGTTATAATCCACTCCATTTGACATAAAACAAAATCACAAATGTCCCTGATAGAGAGAGAAAAAGCCACAGGGTAGTATCATAAAAATTATAACTAAATAAAATATGTAATATAAATAGAAATTAGTATAAGAGAAGATACAAAAGTGACAGAAACACTCTTGCGATGGTTTATCAATGTAGAAAAATATTAATATTTTTCTAAAATTCATGTATTACTATTAAATAACAAAAATTACTTAAAAGTTTGCTTTCAAAAATGATACAAGAATAAAAAGGATTACAAGAGACTATTATGAACAATTATATGCCAGTACATTTGATAACTTAGAAGAAATGGATAAATTCTTAGACTACCAAGACTGAATCATTAAGAAATGGAAAATCTGGGCCGAGCATGGTAGCTCACGCCTGTAATCCTAACACTTTCGAAGGCCAAGGCAGGCAGATCACGAGGTCAGGAGTTCAAGACCAGACCGGCCAACATGGTGAAACCCCGTCTCTACTGAAAAATACAAAAATAAGCTGGGCATGGTGGCTCGTGCCTTTAATCCCAGCTACTTGGGAGGCTGACGTAGGAGAATTGCTTGAACCGGGACCCAGGAGGCGGAGGTTGCAGTGAGCCAAGATCGTGCCACTGCACTCCTGCCTGGGCTACAGAGCGAGACTCCATCTTGGGAGGGAAAAAAAAAAGAAATGGAAAATTTGAACAGATCTAGAACTGTAAGAAAATTAAATCAGTAATCAAAAACCTCCCAACAAAGAAAGTCCAGGACCAGATGGCTTCACTGTAAAATCCAACTAAACATTTAAAGAATTAATGCCAATCCTTCTTAACCTCTTTCGAAAATTTGAAGAGGTGAGAATAATTCCAAACTCATTTTATGAGGCCAGCATTACCCTGATACTAAAGTCAAACGTACTACAAGAAAAAGACACTACAGAGCTGTATGAGCAATATCCCTAATGAATATTAAGGCAAAAATTCCCAAGAAAAGCTACCAAACTGAATTCAGCAGCATATTAAAAGGATCACTCATCATGAGTAAGTGGGATTTATGCTTGCAATGCAAGAATGGTTTGATATACAGAAACTAATTAATGTAATACTGCACACCACACTGACAGAACAAAGGACAAATATCACATGGTCATTTCAATTAATGCAGGAAAAGCATTTGAAAATACTCAACATCATTTCATGATAAAAACTCTCAAAAAACTAGGAATAGAAAGAAATTACCTCAAGATGTTAAAGGCCATAAATGAAAAGCCCAGCCAACATCATATTCAATAGTTAAAAACTAAGAACTTTCCCTCTAAGATTGGGAACAAGGCAAAGCTACCCACTCTTGACACTTTTATTCAACATAAAACTGGAAGTCCTAGCCACAGTAATTAGGTAAGGAAAACAAGTAAAATGCATCACAATTGGAAAAGAAGAAGTGTATTTGTTCACAGGTAACAGGATCTTATATGTGAGAAACTCTAAAGATCACACACACACACACCCCAGAAAACCATGAGAATTAATAAATTCAAGAGAAGTTGCAGGATACAAAATCACCAAACAAAAATCAGTTGCATTTCTATACACTAATAATGAACAATTTGAAAAGAAAATTAAGAAAATAATCCCATTTACAATAGCATTGAAAAAGAATAAAATACTTTGGAATAAATCTAACAAAGGAGGTAAAAGACCTTTATACTGAAAACTACAAAACACTGCTGAAAGAAAATTTAAAAGACATAAATAAATGGAAAAAAATTCTGTGTTCATGGATTAGAAGACTTAATAATATTATTTAAATGTCCGCACTACCCAAAGCAATCTACAGATTCAATGCAATTCCTATTAAAATCCCAATGGTATTTTTTGCAGAAATAGAAAAAAAAATCCTAAAATTCATATGGAATCTCAAGGGATTTCAAATAGCCCAAACAATCTTGAGAAATAAGTACAAAGCTAGAGGCCTCACACTTTCTGATTTTAAAATATATTACAAAGCTACAGTAATCCAAACAGCCTAGTACTGGCATAAAAACAGATACACAGACCAATGGAACAAAATAGCCCAAAAATAAACCCTCATGTATGTAGTCAAAGGATCTTTGACAAAGATCTCAAAACCACTCATTAAAGAAAGGACAGTCTTTTAAATAGATGGTGTTGGGAAAACTGGATCTCCATATGCAAAAGAAGGAAAATGTACCCTTATCTTACACCATATATAACAATTAACTCACAATGAATTAAATACTTAAACATAACACCTGAAAGTAAAACTCCTAAAAGAAAACACAGGGGGAAAAGTTTCATGGCGTTGAAATGGGCAACAATTTCTTGCATATGACAACAAAAGCACAGACAACAAAAGCAAAAATAGACAAACTAAAACTTATAACAGAATAAAAAGACAACTGAAAGAATGAGAGAAAATGTCTGCAAACCATATATGAGATAGGGTTAATATATGGAACATATAGAGAACCCCTATAATTCAATAACAAAATAAATAACCCAATTCTTTAAGTGGGCAAAAGACTTGAATAGACATTTTTCCAAAGAGGATATACAAATGGCCAAGCATGTGAACAATGCTCAACATCACTAATCATGAGGAAAATAAAAATCAAAATCAGAAGGTATCACCTCACTGTTAGAATGGCCACTGCCAAAAAAGAATAGAAAGAAGAAAAAATGACAAATGTTGGTGAAGCTATGAAGAACTGAACCCTTGTGCACTGTTGGTGAGATTTGTAAAATGGTCCAGGCACTATGAAAACAGTACAGTCATTCCTCAGTATCCATAAGGAATCAGTTTCTGTATGCCCCTTGAGTATCAAAATCCACAAATGTTCAAGTCTCTTATATAAAATGTCATAGTATTTGCATATAACCTACACACTCCATCCTGTATACCTTAAAATCATCTCGATTATTCATAATATCAAATACAATATAAATGCTAGTAAATAGTTGTTATACCATAAGTTAATTGTTTATTATTTTATTGTTATATTTTTAATTGATTTTCTTTTAATTATTTTTTGTCTGCAGTTGGTTTAATCCAAGGATGCAGAATCCACAGATACAGAGGGCTGAGTACACAGAGGTTCTTCAAAAGTTAAAAATGAAACTACCATATGATCCAGCAATTCCACTCTGGGTATATTTCTAAAAGAATGAGAAACAAGATCTCAGAGAATACCCATGTCCATTGCAATATTAGTCACAATAGCCAAGAGGTGGAAGCAATCTAAATGTCTACCAATGGATAAATGGATAAATAAAATGTAGTATATATGTCCAATGGAATAGTATTTAACCTTAAAAAAGAAGAAAATCCTGACATATGATACAATATGGATGAACCTTGAGGACATTATTCTAAGTGAAATAAGCCAATTGCAAAGACAAATAAGGCATGACTCAGTGTATATGCAGTATCTAAAGTAATCAAATTCATACAAATGGAAAGTAGACTAGTGGTGTCAAGGACTGGGGTCAAGTAGAGGGGAGATGTGAAGTTGTGTGTTCAATGAGCATAGAGTTTCAGTCACGCAATATTAAAAAGTTCCAGAAATCTGTTGTACATCAATGTGCATCAGCTAATACCGTATTATACACTTTAAAATTGTTACGAGAGTAATCTTATGCGGTTTTTAAACAATAAAAAAAGGCTCTAAAACAACCAGGTTAGGAAACACTATGCTATACAATATTGTACACTGCCACATAAGTTCTCTAGAACCAGAAGCTAAATGAACAAATCATAACAGCATCTTTCTAATTTCCTATATAAAAGAGTGAGTTTAATGTAATTCAACTGTCTTGAATCTGTCTGAGACAGAGTTAGATGAAGAAACAAAAAATAATGTAAAAATTTCAGAAATTATTAAAAATGTATAAACTTAGCCATATTTTAACATTTTATTAGATATTTGCACTTGAGAACTCTTCTTGGGATTCAGATAAAAGCTTTCCTTCTATCTACAGATATAAACTGAATCCATCATGGAGAAAATCACCAGCATTCTAAAATGTCCTTGGTATTTGCCAACAGGACAATAATTGAAGCATTTTCCCAACTGTGTTCACTGCTGGGAACCTTAATAATACATCTAAAACAACTCCATATCTGGCAGACTCTTACTTAACCTATTTAAGGTTGAAATTCACTTAAACATTCTACGCTCAAGATTTATTTTCAGTTGGACATGATCAAAATGACACACTTCCTGTCATGACTATAAGATATAGTTGTATTATATATCTACAATAATTAGGTGTTCAAGTACCCGGTTTACCTAAAGGAAAAAAAAGCAATAAACATACACACAGGGGAAGATCCAAGATGGCCGATTAGGAACAGCTCAGGATTGCAGCTCCCAGTGAAAGCACAGAGGGTGAGTGGACGCCGCATTTCCAGATGGATATTTATTGCCCACAGACTAGGAGACTCCCAGGCGGAGGAGCCCTACGGGTCACCAGCGTGGCTTTTTTGGCCGGCGCGGCGGTTCTCCATACAAAATACACTAGTCTGGGTCTCCCTTCTAGCTGGCAAGTGGAGCTTCGGGAAGGCAGAATCGCCCATTCATCTGATTAAAAAGGGGTCTGAAACAGGGAGCCAGGCCAGGAGATTCCCGGGCAAAAAAGC
>CAUYLG010044824.1:0-15289 GCA_963573385.1 Cacajao melanocephalus
GAATAAGGGATGAAAATAACAAACAAACAGCCAACCAATATTTTATTTAAACCTGTGAAATGCTATGCAATTGCTGAGGAGTGATTTACTTCCAATTATGTGGTCACTTTTAAAATAGGTGTAATGTGATACTGAGAAAAATGTGTGTTTTGTGGATCAGAAGTATGGAATGGTACTGAGGCCTGACCAAAAAGCAATGATATTTTGAAGTTCAAAAATATACACTCATGTCCAAATGATGATTTTCAACAGAGTTGTGAAAGCCATTCAATGAAACCATTTTCAATAAATGGTACTGGAGCAACTGGCCATCTATTAGCAAAAACAAACAAACAAACTCAATATAGATCACAGACATAAATGTAAAATGTAAAACCACAA
This sequence comes from Cacajao melanocephalus, assembly GCA_963573385.1. NCBI lineage: Eukaryota > Metazoa > Chordata > Mammalia > Primates > Pitheciidae > Cacajao > Cacajao melanocephalus. Next base: position 382 of record CAUYLG010044824.1, read on the forward strand.
AATTTTAGGGACTATAAAAGAGGGAAATCCTTGAGATCTAGTGCTAGGCAGAGAGCGCTTATAGTTGACAACAAAAGAATAACCCATTAAGGGATAAATTAATAAGTTGAACTTCATTGAAGTGTAAAGTTTTCCTTTGTAAAATATCTTGTGAAGAGGATGAGTAGGCAAGCTATACAGAAGAAGAAAATATTTGTAAACCACATATCCAAAAAAGAACTAGTATCTAGACTATATAAATAACTCTCAAAGGCCACAGTAAAAAAAAAAAAGCAAACAATGCAACTAGAAAATGACAAAAGGCATAGACATTTCACTGAACAGAATGTACAAATAGCAAGTAAACACATAAAAATATTCAACATCATTAGAAATTCTGAAAATGTAAATTAACACAAGAATCAGCTCATGCCCGTAGAAAGACTAAAATTTTCTAAAAAATAGCAATAACACAAAATGCTGGCAAGAATGAGGGTTGAAAAAAGGGTAAAGCTACTCTGGAAAAATTGTTTAAAAGCTTCTTCTAAAACTAAACATGAGTTTAAAACAAAATGCATAAATTAATCAAAAGATAAAAACTAAACAAATTACCATAAGATCCAGAAATTGTACTCTTGGACATTTATCCCAAAAAAAATGAAAACTTATGTTACCAAAAAACTTACATTCATCTGTACATGAGTCTTCAGAGCAGCTTTAATTGTCATAGCCCAGAAATGGAAACAATCTAGATAACCTTCAATAGGTAATTATTTGTACCGTGGGATACTACTCACCAATGAAAAGGAACCAACTATTGACTATTGACCAGCTATTGGAAAATGCTATAACTTGGATGAATCTCCAGGGAATTATGCGTGGTGAAAACAAAACAAAAAAAAGCCAATGCCAAAAGATTACAAATGATGAGATTCCATTTATTTCATATTCTTGAAGTGTAGAAATTATAGAAATGAAGAATGAATTCGTAGTTGCCAGGGTTTAGGGCTGGGGTTTGAGGGTAGAAAGGAGACCAGGTAACAGGGCAACACAAGATATCGATGCTGTAATTGAATTATTATACATTTTGGGTGTGGTGATGGATGCACAAATAGACACTTAAACATTTTTATAGTATAAAATATCAATACACATACATGCATACACATTGGTGAGTTCATGTAAAACTGGAGATATTTAAATAATATCAGTGGATTTTATCAATGTCAATTTCTCACATGGGATATCATACTGTAGTTTTACAAGATGATACCATTGTGGGAAACTAGGTCAAGGGTACATGGGAACTGTCTATGTTATTTCTAATAACTGAATTGCATCTACAATTATCTTTAAAAAATACATGTGTGTTTGTGTGTTTCTATATTCTATTTTATTGGTGTCATTATTCATGTTCCCATTTTATGACGTTGGAAATGAGGATTTTTTTTTTAACCAGTGACTCTCTGTCATTATTTGGTCATATATTTTTAATTACACATAAATTAAAGATGCATTTCCTATTTGTGACATCTTAGATTCAGTAAAATTATAAAAATACTCTTTTAGAAAATAATTTTAAAATCATATATTCAACATTACTGTAGAAAATACCATCAATCACTCTTAAATCACCAGGGAGTCCACATACATGTCTGTATTTTCAGATTTTCAATTAAAAAGTTTAATCATTAACATTTTTCTGAAAGATGTTCACATCAGATCTACTGGCTTTTAAGTGGACAATAAAGTGAGGTTTCTCAATGCATTTCAGTAAGTTCTATGTTTTTATATAACCTTCGGGAAGACAGTAGAAGCACTTGATTAATAAAAACTCACTTCTCCCATGTCTGGTAGCCTTTCTAACTTTAAATCTGACAGGAAAAAATGATTTGAGCATAAGAACTCTTGAGAATTCTATCTATGAAAGCAGTGTTTCAGTTTTCAAAAGGTCAGGCAAGAACATTGCTGTTTTCTCCTTTTATTCCCAATCCCTATCACAGTGCCTTTCGAAAATGAATAAATATCTCAATGTAGGTGGAATATTGTATGCAAATCTCCAGATTATAGGGCTCATTTAGAGCCACACATTTCCAAACTTCCCAATACATTCATTCAAGTGATATTATGCAAAAGAACTAAGCATTGCATAGAGATTTTCTCACTACAAGACTGTAGATTTTATTTTACCATCAATCTCATCACTGTTTTGATCACAGAGTTGTGCAAAAGCAATTACAATTCTATAGAAGTTCCACAGTGAGAGTTTAATTATATGGAGATATGTTTTTAGAAAATCCTTTGTATTGGCCTCAAAAAATTGTGGGCAATATATTTCCCACAATAATGCTCAGCTATGTAAATTAAGGTTTAAATAGATTACAGTCCAAATTCCAAGGAAAATCACATTTCTTGATAAATGTAATTCTCTCTGGTTAAGAATTTAATCAATCATTTATCCCTTGTTTCTACTAGTGCTGACTTTGGGACAATAAGTGCTTTTTTTTAGAAAGGAATGATAACAGTAGGTTTTTATATGTCACTTTAATTCAAATTGAAACCACAGTTTTTAGCAAACAATCCTTGTATTGAAAACAGCATTTATTAGTAGTTCCTTTTCCTATTATGACATACATTTAATCTACTTTTTATTTTTATTTCTGAAATTCTATGTGAAATTAATAAAGCAAATTTTTATCTCTCAGTTTTTACATGTAATAGATACTAGGCATGCCAAGGATTTTTTGAGAAAATGTGCATAAAATAACACATTTTAAATATCTTATATTTCAGATAAAATTAAATAGAAATACTTAAGACATAGCCCCAAATCTTTTATTCTTTCTGCAGAATATTGACGTTTAATTGTGTAAGTTCCAAAATTCTCACTCTAACCACCACCAACTATTATCTCCATCTCTCCCTTTCTCTCACTCTAACTGAAATCAGTCTTTATCTTCACTGAAATGTTCAGTCTCTTCATTTTTCCTACTTTACTATTATATTATTCTTTCTTGTGCCTTTTTAAAAAGTTTTGCCTAATATGAATCCCTACCATTAGTCATGCCGACCATGCCATTTTAGTACCCTAAAAATTTCTGTTCATTATAACTACCTTGGAACCAAATCCCTTTCCTCTACCATAGTTTAAGACTAATTTTATAGTTGCAAAAGTGAAATTTTATCTTAAATGACAGGGCCTTTACACAAAGAACATAGACTTACCAAGGGTATATTAAGTTTAAAAAAAAAGCATTAATGTCTTGCCTCCTATAGTTTGTAAATCTGTAGGAAATAAGTAGGAAGATTCCCCAGCAGGTGAATGGGAAAGAATTACTTCTTTAGCTAACAGCAGAAAAAATCCCAGCTGATAGTAGAGAAGGAAATTTCCTAGAGATGGTTGGTTGTCTCTTGAGGAGCTGAGTCTCCTTACCCAGTAGAGGAAGCTTAGATAGATTTTTACTATTATATTCAGTCTAGAGAAAAAAACATTTCTCCAACAAACTGTGGGTATGAATATTGGTACATAAAGGAAAAAAGAATTTCAGAGCTGTACCACCAATTCATGCATGGATTAAGAGGTAAAAAAATTACCTTTGGTACTGCAAATATTGATAAAAGAAGCAGACAGAATACTACTCAACTCCCAAGAATAGCATATTCCTCGATTTTCTTTCCAGATATGGGTAAGGAATGTCCTCCCAGAGAGGAAACCCAAACCCCATAAAGAAACAACTCACAGAATTGAGGCCTAATTAAGGACTATTTCCTACGTTAAAGACAATATTCTTCACAACATCTGACTTACTGGACTTCAGAATAATTATGACCAGAGACTGCTATGTGCCTCACATCCCATTCTTCCTCTCTACATACCAGACACTACAATGCTTATTGCAGATAGTTGTTACATACTTTCTTCTCATTGTCTCATTATATGTTGTGTAAGTGGAAGGAAAAAAATAACTTTGTCTTAGCTCACTGGTCTCTGATGTAAGAGAAGCCACATCAAATCTTAGGTAAAGATTATCATGACATCCTGCACATCAAGCCTAATACCTCTATTGAATAAGATCTTGGGGCATGTTCCTTAGAAAAGAGTGAGTAAATTTTGCATGCAAAAAAAGTAAATATTTTTATACCAGAGAGCGGATTACCATGGTTTCTATTTTTTGTTTCTATTTATTATTCCTCCCCAAAAAAGGATTAAATATTCTTGCCAATTGCCGTGTGTCCAGCAGTAACTTCTTGTGGGGAGAGTATACTTTCCCATCCTGTAGATGTTGTATTTAGCCATCTGACTTCCTTTGGCCACAGCATACAACATGACATTTTGTGTGCCAAATCCAAGTCAATTATACTCTATCATTACAAACATCTCATTGGATACAAATTCGAACTATTTGTTAAAATTAAATTACTGAAGTCTGCTTTTTATTTAAAGTCTTCAAGCTTCAATTTAAGGCAATCTCTAGAAAAATAAATTTTCATTACTGAAGGGCAATTTCTTGGGGGAAGTTCAAAGTCCCTTTTGATAAGTGACATCACAGATTACAATAATAATCTTCCTTTCATTATTTTAAGGGGCTCAGTCCTAAGCTGCTGATAATATACAAAGAAAGCAACCTATGGCAATTAGTTCTACTACAAAGTATCACTATTTAACCTAAATTGCACATAGAATAGTGCTTGGCAATTTTCTTTAAAATTTTTTAAAGATTTGGTGTTTAAGTGTTTACCAAATTGTGTACTATAGAATATTATTGCTACTATACGATATTTCAGAGACAGAAAAATCTGAGATCTAATAAATTAGGGAAATGTCACATATCTATATTCAAGAAAATATATAATGTGTGATGATGTATTTCAAACACAGAGAAAAGCCCAGAAAATAGAATGATAAACAAACACATACCACTACAAAGCTGTTACATCTCAGCATTTTGTCATATTTCATCTTATTTTATAGATATAATGATATAGATATAACTAAAGCCCATCTGCATAGATCTCTCTGATAGGAAGGGAAATTATCATGTTGAAACAAGCCTTATCCAAGGGACAATTTTGCACAGATTTTTATACACTATTCTACCTGTTGTGATTTCGGTTAAATGTATTAAGCATTCAGTAAATACCTATTTTGTGCCAGGCTCTTTATTCAAAAGTTGGATTCAGTGTTTAAAAAAATGTAAAACTAAGAGGAAAAAACAAACAACTGAGAATTACTACGTAACAATTATACCTTAGGATACAGGGTAGTCTTATCGAAGCTCACAAAGCTAATAAGGAATTTAAGTGAAGATTAAGTTAGTCCTGGCTCATAATCTAGCTTTCCTTCCTGGAAATCACAAGTATAAAGCAATTTCATCAAAAATGAACAAAAATGCATATATATATATATATATATGTATTTATGTACATATATATACACACACACACACATATATACAATTGTAATATCTCCTGCTAAGATTCTGAAATTAAATGTCCTATCTAGAATTTCTGTAGATGGATAGCTTATAAACATCAAGTAATCTGTATATAAATCTACACAGACCTGTATCCTAAATTATAATCGTATGTAGTAATTCTCAGTTGTCTATTTTTGTCCTCTTAATTTTACAATTCTTCAAACAATGCATCTATCTTTTTAACAAAAAGCCTGGCACAATATAGGCCTATTAAATGCTTAATAATTTTAACTGAAATTTACAAGTAAAACAGTGTATAAAAAGCTGCATAATTTTAAAATATTCTTGAAAATATAGAGTTACAATATTCTTTATAATATTAAAATAGATTATGATGAACCTGAGATTATAGTAAAACATTTCTAGAATAAATATTTTGTGGAAGTCAAAAGGCTTAAGCTTTGCCATTGTTAAATTTCATTCTCTTCTCTATATTTAGTGAGTTAAGAAAAGCCACACATTACAAACCTTTTTACATGTAATGATCAAGTAGTAAATGACCTTTTACAATTATTCCTGAGATACTCATTTACTATTTCTACTCATTTTTTGCCAGTGTCATCAACTGCATTCTAAGTTATTTGTGCTTGACTGACTATTTTGCATTGATAGCTAGATTAGAAGTGTTGGTGCTCAGAATATGATACTCCATAATAAGGCATCTTTGCAATTGAGAAAACTGCAGAAGCAAGGATACTCTGACCTTCCCCTGACTTTCTTTTGACACCTGGTCACACATAATTGTCTGACTTATCTTTCCTGATAATAGGTAATAAGACTCTCATTCCAGAGGAGCCCTGCCCTATACCCAGAGGCCAAGAAGAATCTGAATGGACAGACTTTACTGTTCCACTCCCTGTGCCATGGTTTGAAGTTGCCCCCAAATTCAAATTCCTGTTGGAAACTTAATTCCTTGCAACAGTGTTGAGAGTTAGGATCATTAAGCAGTGATTAATTTATGAAGACCCTGCCCCATGAATGGATTGATGCTATTATTCTGGAAATAGATTAGTTCTTATGGGAATGGACGCCTAAAAAGAAGGATGAGTTTGCCCTCCTTTCTCTCTCAAGAGTTCACTCTTGCCCTTCTTTCTGCCATGGGATGATGTAGCACAAAAGCCCTCACCAGATGTCAGTGCCATTTTCTTGGACTTCCCAACTTCCAGAATGGAAGATAAATCTCTCATCTTTATAAATTAACCAGTCTGTGGTATTCTGATATAGCAAAAAAAAATGGACTAAGACACCCAGTATCATACCATTAGATTATACTAATTTTATCCAATCATACTTCTATACAACTATACAATTCTTCATCAAACCTAAGTATAAAAACATACAGTTTTTCCCATCTCTTTGGGTCTTCTTTTCTAAAGCCTCCTGTGTCACGTAAAACTTTGGTTAAATAAATCTGTAAAACTTCTGTCTTCTTTATCTGCCTTTTGTTATAAGAGTGTTAGCAATGACCTTTGCAATAGATTAGAAAAATATTTTACTTTTTCTCTCCTACAGAAATACTATTTTGAAGTAAGTTATCTGAACTGATTTAATAAAGAAATAAACAAGCAAACAAGCAAAACAGAAAGAAACAGCTCCATGCCACAAGGGGATGAAATTGTGTATGGATAAAATAGATGTTTTTAATTATTTTAACAACAATATATTTTGCTAAAGAATATAGAATTTGCCAGTTTACTTCTTACTTATAGTAAGAAAGATTAGGATATCCCTCTAGTAGAGGAAAAGATGGAAACTGTTGCAATTCAACAATATCCAGATGTGAGGTCTTCTGTATCTTGTTCCTTGCATCAGAATGAGACTTAAAACCTTTATTTATAAATAGACTTACGTGTTACTGATTCAGTTTTGTTGCATGGATATATTGTGCAGTGGTAAAGCTGAAGCTCTTAGTGTAACCATCAGCCAGATAGCGTACATGGCACTCAATAGGTAATTTCTCATCATTCAGTCCCCTCCCACTTTCCCATCCGTTCAGGTTTCCACTATCTATTATTCCATTCTGTATGTCTATGGGTACACACTGTTTAGCTCCCATCATAAAGCCTTTTAAAACATAACTTACTTAACCTTATTTTCTCCTCCACTCTTATTGTATCACTTTGTTAAAAGAACTTTTGTAACTTAATATTTTTCTTATTATTTAATTGCTCATAAGGATTCATATCATAAGCAAAAAAGTGTGAAGTTTGGAGTTCATTTGTGACTTTGCGACATTTGCTGTCAAAGTATAATGCTGAATATTATATTTTCATTTTAGATAGGTTAATCCATTTTAAAAATCACACCCTGGAAGTGGAGAGGGTATTCTAGAGATATTTGTTAACATATAAGATCAATACCTGGGGTCAGAAAGATAAAAAACAAATAATAACTTATTGTATTGTATCCATTCATACTTAGATAAAAAGTATACGTTGGAAAGCCAACTTGAAGTCCACAAAAGAAATGTAAGTTGAGCTTTATCGCGAACAATTATAAAACCAAAATTTACAAAATAAAATAAGTAGCTACTTTATTTAATTACCACAGGCCTGGATTGCATAGTGTTGTCTGTGAACACTTTAGGGTTTCTGAAACACTTTCAGGAGGTTATGATGGTCAAGATTATTTTTATAAGACCTTTCTTGCCTTTGTCTTATTCATGTGTTGAGATTACACGGATAATAACGAACATGAGTCAAGGCAATGGCACCTAACTGTAGTGGATTCTAATATTTACTATGCACACACAGTTAAAAAAATCAGATAAATTTAAGAATGCCCTTGATGATGCAGTAAAAATTAGAAATTTATATTGAACATTAACCCTTGAGTATGTATCTTATTAATATTCAGCCTGATCCCACTTCCTTATAATGAAAGTACAACGGTTTCCTTGAAGGAAAGTATTTTTGCCATTGTTTGAGTGGTGAGCTAAACTAGCAGCTTTCTTTTCATGGAAAAACATTCGTACTTGTAAAAGCAACTGCCATACTTTGGTTATGCAGGCTTGCATATTTGGCAGATACTTTCTCACAAATTAACAAAGTGAGTCTGTCACTTCCAAAAAATAAATTACAGTATTTGTTGGCAATGATAAAATTTAAGCTTTCAGGGAAAAATTGTAATTTAAGAAAAATTGCATCCACCACGATATGCTTGATAGCTTCCCAACACATACTTTTCTGAGGATATTGGTGGTAATATTACCAAGTATGATATTTTAATATTTTATAATAAAATGTGTCAAAATTTGCAAAATCTGCCTAACAAATTGAACCAGTATTTCCCAATAGACTAATGTAAGTGCTACAAAATAATGCAGAACTAAAAGATACATCCAAAGTATAACAGAGAACAATGGATTTTAATATACTGCAAACATTGATTGATATAGGTTTAGATTCTACATTGCCATTTAAGAAACTACTACTTGCAAGTCTTAGTTTAGAATCAAAGAAGAATATCTACAATTATCTAAATAAACCACTAAAAGGCTTTTCCCTTTTCTAACTATACATGGGTGTAAGACTAGATTTTCTTCATATACTTTAGTCAAAGCAAAAGAGAGCAGTAGATTGAATGCAGAACCATATATGTGAATTCAGGTGTCTGCAATTAAGCCAGCCATTAAATTTGCAAAAATGCAAAATAATGCCAATAGTCTCACTGTTTTTGGTTTGGAAAAATATAGTTGTATTCTGTAAAGCATGTTATTTATGTTAAATTCAAGGGTTTATTATAGTTACTGTTAAATAAATTAATAAGATTTTTTTTTTTTTGGCAGGGGACAGTCTTGCTTAGTCACTTAGGCTGGAGTACAGCAGCTCAATCTTGACTCCTGCAACCTCTAATTCCAGATTCAAGCAATTCTCGTGACTCAGCCTCCTGAATTGCTGGCAGGAGCCACCATGCCTGAATAATTTTTGTATTTTTAGTAGAGATGGGGTTTGTCCATGTTGACCAGGCTGGTCTTGAACTCCTGTCCTCAAGTAATCTGCCCACCTCAGCCTCTCAAAGTGCTAGTATTACAGGTGTGAGCCACCACTCCTGGCTAGTAGTTTTAAATTGCATTGTTTCAATTTCTAATCTTGAAAAATATAACTTATAAAAATAAAGTTCATTGGAGTCTTCCATAATAAACCCTTTTACACTTTTATACTTTCAAGATCACAAAGGAGTCTTGAGATAAAAACTTGGAAAATTACTTCAATGGTCTTTTAAATACTTTGCTTCACATCTTCAATTCAGTGTTTTCTCAAGGGCAGTCCTTTTGCCTTGCTACTGCTACTTAGCTCTCCTAAAGCCTTCAATTACATCACTTTTGCAGGTCACCAAAGGTCGTTGGTTCTCTTCTTTGTTTTCTAAGCCACAACATCTCCCCACATTTTTCCTGTGCCAGTAGTTTTCTTTCCCACAATTCTACCTTTCACGTACTTTCTCATGCTGCAAGATCCATTCAAATGCTAACTCCTTTCCAAAACCTCTTGGATATTTCCACTCTCTTTCATAGGAAGCCATCTTTTTCTGACCCAGAAAGTTCTGTAAATCACTGTTCCACATTGCAGTATTATACATTTTAGTATGAATATAGTTCTTTCTCTTCCTCATTTGTTAGGTTCCCAAAAGTAACGCCTTGCCTTTCACAGTGCCTTACACAGAGCAAGTTTTTTTTTTTTTCTTTTTATTTACCCATTCACTTATTCAGCAAACAGTAGCAATTACTTACAAAGTGTTAGAGAATAAATAGTTATATACAGAACTTTGCATCATAAATTTTGATATTAGTTGCAGAAATAATTCAGTCTTTTTGATGCAAAATTCTTCTTATAGAACAAGATTAAAACACAACCCTGTCCATAACTATTTAGTTAACTAATTCCCAATGTTTTGTAGATTACATTTACACAAAATGACTCCTTTTAATGGGTTAAATGTGCAGTTAACTCTTGAACAACATGAGGGTTAGAAGTGTTGCCCTCCACACAGTAAAAAATCCACACATAACTTTTAACTCCCCCAAAACTTTACTAATAGCCTCCCATTGACTCAAAGCCTTACAAGTAACTTAAGCAGATGGTTAACACATTTTCTTTGTACATTATATGTGTTATATACTGTATTCTTATAATAAAGTAAGCTAGAGAAAAATATGTTATTAAGAAAATTATTTTTTAAAACTATATTTATATTCATTAAGTGGAAATGGGTCATCACAAAGGTCTTCATCCTAGTCACCTTCATGTTGAGTAGATTGAGGAAAAGTAGGAAGAGAGGAGGGGTTGGTCTTGCTGTCTCAAGAGTGGCAGAGGTGAAATAAATGGAGGAGGTGGAGGATGAGGCAGGAGAGGCAGGCATACTTGGTGTAACTTTTATTGAAAAAATTTCCACATGTAAGTTGGCCATCACAGCTGAAACCCATGTTGTTCAAGGGTCAACTGCAGATTAGACTTGTTTTTATAAGAATATGTAGAATAATAAATAAGACTTTTATAGAGTAATAAATCAGTTCAAATATAGTCTACATGCATTTTCACATAAAATGAAAGTATGCTCTTGAGCCACAGCCATAGCCCTAAAGGTGTCACTCTGGGCAGCAACAGTGAAATGTGATTATAACTCTGAACTTAATATGATCATTGTAATTATTTCAAAAGGTTTTCCCTACTTTTTATCTTCCACAGCACTTTCTATAGGTACAGTTTAACTTGTACTCTATGGTTATTTGACTAATGTTCAATCTTTCCCCTAAACTTCAAGCTCATAAGGGCAAGAAGGTCGCTATATTGCTCACTATCGTGCCTACAGAGCCTAACAGTGTGCTTCTTGCATAGCTGATCCCATGTATTTATTAAAAATAGGTGTAAAGAAATAAATGCTCCAAGCTGGCAATAACATATGCTTTCATTATGATTTCCACAATCTCAGCTTAGATGTACTTCTACGAACGTTAATGTTCTGTTTCCAATGTAATTAAACCTTGGTGTTTACAGTTACTCACAGAGAACAGGGCGTAACACATTTAGGATAGTTGCATCTACATAAAGAAAAGCCACAGACATTATACAAAATATTAAATGCATAAACCAGAGCTGTGATTAAGCACTATAGCATATATTTAATAATATGATGTAATTGGCAATGATATTTGTATTCACAATTGTAGGCAATAGACTAATATTTGTGAGTTGGCATTTTATAGAAGTTTAAATACTTATTCTGGTAACATTATTATTTTGTACGTCAAAGTATCCTTATTCATAGAAATAGAGAAAGCGATTGTAATAGTTTCTAGGCTAGATCATCTGCCTCCGTTTCTCTCTGTCCTCTCCACACCTTTACACACTAATTAGATGGCCACCGGACTTTCCTCTCTACTCTAAGTCTCATCATATAATTCCATTACATGGAACTCAGGTGATTATTAAATGTAGTGGTTCTCAATTGGGAAAAAATTACTGCCTCCCCGGGAACATTTGGAATGTCTGAAGATACTTTTGAACACTGCAAATGGAGAAAGTGGCTAAAGGTATTACTTGAATCTAATAAGTAGGCGCCAAGGAGGCTGCTAAATATTCTACCGTGCACAGGAGAGCCCTCCACAATAGAGAAGTGGCAAGCCCAAAAAGGCAGTAGTGCTGAGGTTGGGAAACCCTGACTGAAGGTTAAAGTCCATGGTATCGAAGTGAAAGTTGTTGATACGATGACAGAGTCACTCTTGTCAGACCCAGATAGCGTATAGCCAGGAAGTTATAAAGAAGGGGGCTGGCTCATGCTTGTATGCCTGAGGAAAGAACTATCCTAAGTGCTTTCTAAAACCCGCAAGAAATTCTTGCAGTTCTTACATGCATTTCACAGCTTACTTGCCTTAAAGACCTTGTTTGTTTGTTCTGCACATCCACACATATTTCTGTAATAAATTTTATTAGTGCACCCTTTTTTTTGTTTTTTTTGTTTTGTTTTGTTTTTGTTTTTGTTTTTGAGATGGGGTCTTGCTTTGTCACCCAGGCTGGAGTGCAATGGTGCGATCTCAGCTCACTGCAACCTCCACCTCGTGGGTTCAAGCAATGCTCCTGCCTCAGCCTCCCAAGTAGCTGGGATTACAGATGCGCACTACCACATCCAGCTAGTTTTTTGAATTTTTAGTAGATAACAGGGTTTCATCATGTTGGTCAGGAGGGTCTTCAACTCCTGACCTCATGATCCACCTGCCTTGCCCTCCCAAAGTACTGGGATTACAGGCGTGAGCCACTGCGCCCAGCCATTGGTGCACTCTTTTGTGATGCATCAGATGCTTTATAATTTGCCACAACCTCCAACCATTTGTTCTTGTCTTTAGCTGTCTTCACTTATTCACATTTCCCACCTTACCAAAAACACACCTCGTCTGGGCACAACTTACTTCACATCCACACAACAGCCATGCTAAATTCCTAAATTCCTCAATATGCCCTTTTATGTGTCTTTGATTTTGCATATTCTATAAAATCACACTGGAATTCTCTATTACTGTGTTTCCCAGCCCCATCTGCCTGATGAACTGATCCATGTCCTTTCAGATTTGCTCCTTTCATTTGTGTCTCAGGTATGCATTTTATTGTATGCATCTTATTATATCAGAGTTTGCACAGAATTTCATATTAGTATTTATGCCTTTGCTTCTCCTTTCTTTGGGCTTTCAAGTCTTTAAAAATTATGACCATGCTATAATTAGCATCTTGTCTCATAGCACCTGACAGTGCCTGGGCACATATTTAAATTTTTGTTGTTGTTGAACTCCTGAAGTTAAATCTATTTCTACTCTACTCTTTAACTTTATAAATCAATACTACCATACAATCACTTGGAATCCAAGTTAAGAATACTTTGCACAATTTCTTTGTCCTCAAAGGTATAGAAAGCAGAATTAACATTGCTTTATTTTCAAATTACAAGGATTAGACTGCATAAAAGAGAAAAACATATATATTATAACAGACTAAAAATAGTTAATGTTATTACTAGGGAAGACTAGTTTTCAAAATTAATAAATTCGGGGTTGTGAAATTTAGAGTAATTCAAGGTATTTCCTTGTATTTCTCGATATACCCTAAGTTTTCCAAAGCAACCATGTGTTGCATTAATGTCAGAAAATAAGAAAAAAAGGAAAGTCATTTTATATTTACATTTGAAAGAACAATAATTTTGGATTAAGATTCCGTTTTTTTAAATTTTGAAATCAGAATATGGAACTGCTGATTAAGCTTCCATCCTTTCAACAAGGAACAATTAGAAAATCTCATAGCATGACCACAGCAGTACAAACCATACACATTTTATATTCCTTCAACTGTTTTGGAAGTATCTTTCAATGTGTATAACACTATATGAAAACTGCACTTTATTTTTATTTATGTATCAACACAATAGATTTGCCATAGCTAATTTGTTCTTCTAAATTCTTAGATTTAGTTTGCTAAATGAGCCTATAACAGAAGCAGGTAAGATGTTATCAAATGTTAGATAGTATATCATGATAAGAAGCATGGGTTAAATGCTATCACAACTGCAAATATGTGTAAAGACAGACAAATGTCCATTTTGTAAGTGTGGTGACTTTGTAAGTTTCTGTCCTTTTAAGTGTTCCAAGAGCAGAAGGCAGATGCAATAATATTTCTGTGGCAGGATTTGGCTAAATGCTTAGCTAAATATGTAGCTGGTGGAAAGTGACAAAAATCTAATCAGGAAGGAATTATAAATCAAGTACACTATTATAAGGATATGGTTTATTCAGCTTTCTAGATTCTTATACCATCTTTAAATGGAGGCAAGTATTCCTTATAATTCCCATATTTAAATAATGCTTATTTCATTAAAAATTTCTTTGTGACATTTGCTAGGCATACAACTGGCTAATGCCTCTATTGTTTATGAGGTACAAGGCTAGAAAAGCTGGATGAATTCACATATTTGTGTCAGACTTCTAGAGTATGGGGTTCTGAGTATATATTTAACATGAATATAAATGGCCTATGTATGTTGCAAACTAGAGCACTCCAATATTAAAACTCTCCAGCAGTAAAATGAGGATTAAAATTAACCAGAACACACACTTACACACACACACACACACACACAGTTTATAGACATTGATTTAAATAGGTTATAAATATTTATGATATTTTGCCATTACTTTTAATTCCAAAAACTGCAATTACTTTTACACCAACTAATAAACTCACAATTAATTTCAATGTAGCCATAACTTAAAATTAAAATAATTGTAATAATAGTACAGTATATAGTTAAAACTCTGTTATTAAAATGATACCTAAAATGGAGAGAGATCCAAGATGGCCGATTAACAACAGCTCAGGATTGTAGCTCCCAGTGAAAGCGCAGAGAGCGAGTGGACGCCGCACTTTCAGACGAATTTTTGTTGCCCACAGACTAGGAGATTCCCGGCGGAGGAG
>CAUYLG010044825.1:0-90856 GCA_963573385.1 Cacajao melanocephalus
GACCTCTGATATCCTTTCTTCTGCTTGGTCAATTCTGCTGTTGAAACTTGTGCATGCTTCGCGAAGTTCTCGTGTTGTGTTTTTCAGCTCCATCAATTCATTTATATTCCTCTCTAAGTTGTCCATTCTCGTTAGCATTTCATTAAAGCTTCTTTCAAGGTTCTTAGTTTCTTTGCATCAGGTTAGTACATGTTCTTTTAGCTCCCAGAAGTTTCTTATTATCCACCTTCTGAAGCCTGATTCTGTCAGTTCATTGCACTCATTCTCCGTCAGGCCTTGTTCTCTTGCTGATGAGGAGCTGCGATCCCCTGTAGGAGGAGAGGCATTCTGATTTCAGGTGTTCTCAGCCTTTTTGCACTGGTTTCTTCCCATTTTTGTGGATTTATACACCTGTCGTCTTTGTGATTGCTGACTTTCAGATTGGGTCTGAGTGGACATCCGGCTTGCTGGTGATGAAGTTTTTTCTGTTTCTTAGTTTTCCTTCGGTGGACGCCCTTTCCCCACAGAGCTAGGCCTTCCCGGGTTCAGCTGTGCTTACTGTGAAACTCTCAGTCCTCAGCGCTTCCGATTGCTGTTCTCCTTGTGGGCATGGGACCAGCTGAGCCCGACTCAGGGGGCACCCAGTCGCATATACTCCGCACTGAGAAGCGCTGCGCCGTGCGGAGGCACAGGCAAAGCAGCTGCGCCGGCCAAAAGAGTCGCGCTGGCGACCCGTGTGGCTCCTCCGCCGGGAATTTCCCAGTTTGTGTTCCACAGAAATTCGTCTGAAATTTCGGCGTCCACTCGCTCTCTGTGCTTTCACTGGGAGCTAAAATCCTGAGCTGTTGTTAATCGGCCATCTTGGATCTCTCTGCCCGGTGATGAAGTTTTTTCTGTTTCTTAGTTTTCCTTTGGCGGACGCCGCTTCCCCGCACAGCTGGACCTTCCCGGTTCAGCTTTGCTTACTGTGAAACTCTCAGTCCTCAGCGCTTCCAATTTCTGTTCTCCTTGTGGGGTTGGGACCAGCCGAGCCGGACTCAAAGGGCACTCCGTCCCGTATACTCCGCGCTGAGAAGCGCCATGCCGGGGTGCCGGCAAAACAGCCGCGCCGGCCAAAAAAGTCGCGCTGGCGACCCGTGTGGCTCCTCCGCCGGGAATCTCCCAGTCTGTGGGCAACAGAAATTCATCTGAAAGTGCGGCGTCCACTCGCTCTCTGCGCTTTCACTGGGAGCTACAATCCTGAGCTGTTGTTAATCAGCCATCTTGGATCTCTCTCCAATTTTTGTATTTTTAGTAGAGACGGGGTTTCACCACGTTGGCCAGGCTGGTCTTGAACTCCTGACCTTGTGATCCACCTGCCTTGGCCTCCCAAAGTGCTGGATTACAGACGTGAGCCACTGCACCCAGCTTCTATGTATTTTTAGTAGAGATGGGGTTTCACTATGTTCCCCACACTGATCTTGAACTCCTGGGCTCAAGTAATCCTCCAGCCTCAGCCTTCCAAAGTGCTGGGATTATCGGCATGAGCCACTGCACCCAGACAAATAGTATCGTTTTAATGGGAAGAATTATTACTCTTGAGGTTACTTTCCTACTTTTAAAAGTTGTGGTCATCTGCTTTAGGAGGTAGTGAGTTTGCAACCCTCTAGAGGTCTGGACAGGCTGAACAGCTTACTTCGTGGGCATTTTATTGAGAAGCCTTTTTTTGTCAAGTGCTTTGGGGAACACTGGTCAAGTTTGGGCAGCATTGTCTATCACACCCCCTCTTAGAGGGTTTACAACCATCTCTGAAAAGTTCCATGAAAATAAATGTGCCTAACTTTATTAACCATCTCAAAAGCCTGCTTGATCATAAAAGTCGTTTTTTTAACCTGTTGACATCTTACAGAACTATCAGTCTTATTATTGGCTCAGATCTTTTTTATCTACTGTACGTGATGTTTTTGTCTTTGAATAATATGCATTGAAGTCGCCCATTGTTTGGGCTGGTATGTGGTGTGCACTGCACATGTGTGTTTACAATGGCTCCTGTCTAAAATTAGACTGAAGACATCACAAGAAAAGATAACTATAAGACTATAAAACTATATGAATATAAACTGGAAAGTCCTCAACAACATAGTAGAAAACCAAACCCAGCAACATACAAAAAGGATTATATGGGAGCGCCCCCTTGCTCGCCTGTAGGGGGATGGAGGATGGGGGGCTCATCCCCCAAAAAAAGTTTTTTAAAAAATTTCACAGGCTGTGCACAGTGGCTCATGCCTGTAATCTCAGCATTTGAGAAGGCCGAGGCAGGCAGATCAGTTGAGGTCGGGAGTTTAAGACCAGTTTGACCAACATGGAGAAACCCTGTCTCTACTAAAAATACAAAATTAGCCGGGCATGGTGGCGCATACCTGTAATCCTAGCAACTCAGGAGGCTGAGGCAGGAGAATTGCTTGAACCTGGAAGGTGGAGGTTGTGGTCAGCCAGGATTGCACCATTGCACTCCAGCCTTGGCAACAAGAGCCAAACTCTGTCTCAGAAAAAAAAAAAATTTTCATAACCAAACCAAGTAGGATTTATCCCAATAATAGAAGGATGATTTAACATGAAAATCAGCTAATATACTGTATTAGTAGAATAATAGACAAAAGAAAGCCATAGAGTCATCTCAGCAGATGCAAAAAAAAAAGCATTTGAAAAAAATCCTAATATTTCTTCTTGATAAAAACACTGAAGTTAGGAATAGAAGGGAACTTCCCTCTACCTGATAAAGGACGTTTGTGAAAAGCCAACATGTATCTTTTCCTGTCCTTTTCTTTTTAACTCTGCCATGCTCTATGAAGCACAGCTGGGTTTTTGGTGTGTCTTTTTTAATCTCTTATAAAATCTCTGCTTTTTTCTTTTATTGTGGTACATAACATTTCCCATTTTAACCATTTTCAAGTGTACAAATCAGTAGCATTGAGTACATTCACGTTGTGCAGCCACCACCAGAACTTGATCTCTGCTTCTCTGGCAATTTAGTTCATTTACATTTATTATGGTTATTTCTATTATATATATGTGTGTGTGTGTGTGCGTGTATAATTTTTCTTTTTTTAATCAAGACAGGGTCTTGCCATGTTGCCCAGGGTGGTCTTGAACTCAGGCTCAAGTGATCCTTCTGCCTGGGCCTCCTAAAGTGCTGGGATTACAGGTGTGAGCCACTGCGCACAGCCTATTGTGGTTATCTGTGTATTTATTCTTACCATTTTATGATATCTTACGCTTTCTGTTTATCCTCTTTATTTTAAATTTTATAATAGCTTTCTTGAGGTATAAATGACATACAATAACTGTACTTGTTTAAAGTTAAATTTAATAAATTGTGACATATATTTACACTTATAGGACTCACCACAATCAAAACATAATTCCTAAACATTTCACACCTAAACATTTCCACCTTTCCCTTTGTAATACTTCTCCCCTGCCCCAGTTTCCTCACCCTCTCTCTGGGCAACCACTAATTTGCTTTCTATCACTAGGTAAGTTAGCATTTTCTAGAATTTTATGTAAATGGGATCAACGGTATGTAATTTGGAGGATGTGGTTTCTTTCATCATAATTATTTTGAAATTTATTCTATATATATATATTTTTTAAAACGGAGTCTTGCTCTGTTGCCCAGGCTAGAGTGCACTGGTACAGGCTCAGCTCACTGCAACCTCCGCCTCCCAGGTTCAAGTGATTCTCCTGCCTCAGCCTCCTGAGTAGCTAGGATTACAGTCATGCGCCACCATGCCCAGCTAATTTTGTATTTTTAGTAGAGACGGGGTTTCCCTATGTTGGTTGGGCTGGTCTCGAACTCCCGACCTCAGGTGATCTACCTGCCTCGACCTCCCAAAGTGCTGGGATTACAGGTGTGAGCCACCGTGTCCGGCCTTTTTTTTTTTTTTTTTAACCTGTAAACTAACTTGAATTCCTAGTCAAAAAAATCTAAAATTAGTTGAATCAATGCTCTGAGGAAAACCCTAGATGAAATAACGTTAGAAATTCAACTGTCAAAAGCTTTTGGACATTGAGAGTTTGTGGCTTTGTAGTGTAGAAGAATAATTCACAGACACTATTTCACTTGTATAATAAGGGAGACAAATTTTCAGGTTTATTTCCAACCGAGCAAAAGCAGGATTAATACAGGAGAAAGAGGGAAAAAGGAGAGAGGGCAAAACCACAGAATGGTGGATTATGTTTGCACATTTTTCTGTGTAAACTCTAAAATGTTAGCTCTCCTTGAGTATGCCACCCAGGGTTGATGGATGCTCTGGAAAACATGATAGGCCTTCTGCCAGTAAGGGTTTTCAGCAACTCCATATTCAGCCAGTCTAAATACACCCTTTCCCTCATCAGCAGTTCTCAGCCTTCATCTTTTGGTCAAAACAAGCTCATAAAGGAGTGGGTTTATTCTCATGAGCCTCAGCCTCTTTAATGTGGGATAAGGCTGTCTGTCATCTTACAGATCTTGATCTGAAGGTTTTAGGGGGAGGTTAATCCATACCTGATGTCACTAATGACCTGTGAAATCTTACAGAGCTGCTGTCTACTTCTAAGAGTTACCTGATTCTGGAAGCATTTTTTAATTTCTATTTTTATTTGATTTGATTTGATTTTTTTTTTATAGGCTAGTCAAGTGAAGCAATGGGAATGGAGAAGGAACAAAGAAATCTAACTGGTTGTGATCAATTAGTTGTAAACACCTCTGCACTCAGACCAGCGTTGTTTTTGTTTTTTAAGCCAACTTCAGGATCTCTAGTGAGACCGAATGTCCGAGTCAGAATCCTAAGCAAGGACATCCATCTAGGGGCTTTCCGTCAGTGGTTGTGCTTGAGGAAGGCATGAAAAAATGGTGTGGTCCTTTGCAGTATAGTTAGGCCTGACTTCCTTTGGTGTCTTAATAATTACTTTTCTGTCTCTTAACTATGTACTAAGTAGAAATGTCGTTTAGAAATGTTGCTTGCGACTGTTAGTTATATAGCTGAGGACATAAATATTTGTTATCTGATCATTTCTAACAAGATATGAATATACCAGAGTATAATCTGTCATAGGAGAGGTCAAGCCAAGTCTTAGGTCTTTCAGTTAGAATTTCGTATGTAGTACATTTTCCTTTTGAGGTGTGGATCACATTGTCTTTAGAGCTAGGAGTAATACTTTAGGCCAAGGAAGATTAAGTTCTTTGGAAGCATTCATTTTATAAATAGCTTTAGCTCTTCTGATCTCAGAGCTATAGAGATGGTTTGGACCAAGAGGTTTTAGTTTAATGAACATACTTCGCATATTTGCAAAGGATTTTACCTATAAAGTAAGTCATTAGAGTTTTGCAGTGGTACGGGGGAAAGATCCATAAGCTTTTTTTTTTTTTAAATAGAGAGAGGGCTTTTACTGTGTTGCCCAGGCTGGTCCCAAACTCCTGGGCTTAAGCAGTATGCCCATCTCCACCTCCCAAAGTGCTGGGATTACAGGTTTGAGCCACCGTGCCTGGCTAGCCCATAAGCTTTTGTTGAGAGTTACAACACTGGTCTGGCAAGGCAAGATTTTAATTTAACTAGTAAATTTATAGACTATTCCAAAAACGTATTCAAACCTTTTAAGCAATGAAAATTAAATTTATTTATAAATGTTCAAATGGTAGATTATGATAATTATAGATGAGGTTTCAAAAATGTTGAGTCTTTCTGGAAAGATTTATTCTGCAAAGTTTGAAGTAATTTGTCTTTGCCATTTGGTTTGTATTTTGTTACGTAAATACGTATTAAAGTCTGGATATGGCTTCAGGCAATGTCCAGTAGCCTAAGACCATTTTGAGGTAGCTGGTGTTCTTTTTCTGTCTTGTGGGAGCCTTTTGTGTAGTGAACAGTGAACTTTTTTTTTTTTAATTTAGATTTTTTTTTTTTTTTTGAGATGGAGTTTTACTCTTGTTGCCCAGGCTGGAGTACAGTGGCAGAATCTTGGCTCACCGCAACCTCTGCCTCCTGGGTTCAAGTGATTCCCCTGCCTCAGCCTCCTGAGTAGCTGGGATTATAGGCATGTGCCACCATGCCCAGCTAATTTTGTGTTTTTAGTAGAGATGGGGTTTCTCCATGTTTGTCAGGCTGGTCTTGAAGTCCCAACCTCAGGTGATCTGCCACCTCAGCCTCCCAAAGTGCTGGGGTTATAGGCATGAGCCACTGCACCCGGCAATTCAGAATTTAGATTAATCGGTTGTCAGAAGAGAGGAGAGAAAGGGAGAAAACAGTTTAGGAATAGTTTTAAAAAATGTTTTTACACGTTTGTTTGGGGAAACTGATTCATTTTTGGTGAATGATTATTGGTCAGTCTGAAGAAAGCAACTGGTGTCAAAGAAAATAAGTTGTTTGTGGATTCCTTGGAAAACTGTATATGTTAGCTTTGGAGCAAAATGACAGGTTGTTTCATTTCTTTTCTTTATTGGTAGGGGGAGACTGAGTCTTGCTCTGTCACCCAGGCTGGAGTGCAGTGGCATGATCATGCCTCACTGTAACCTCCTTTGCCTCCTGGGTTCAAGCGATTCTTGCTTGCGCCTCAGCCTCCCGAGTGGCTGGGACTGCAAGCATACACCCACATGCCCGGCTAATTTTTGTACTTTTAGTGGAGATGGAGTTTCACCATGTTACCCAGGCTGGTCTTGGATTCCTGACATCAAGTGATCCATCACACCCAGCTGACAGTTTGTTTCTATGAATATGTCTAGGGTGGCCTGGTTAGTACTCTGTCTTACTAGATATGGTTATGGTTAACTGTGCCCTCTAGGTCATTCTTATATAGCATAACTTGGATCCAGGAGTTGTAGGAAGTCGATGAGAGGAAGAAGCCTTAGAGCTGAGGAGGGGCTGATCTGTCATCTTCTCCCATGTGTCCCAGCAGGGCGCCCACCACAGATGAGGACAAGAAGGCAGCCGAGAAGAAACGAGAGGACAAAGCTAAGAAGAAGCATGACAGGAAATCCAAGCGCCTGGATGAGGAAGAGGAGGACAATGAAGGCGGGGAGTGGGAAAGGGTCCGGGGTGGAGTGCCCCTGGTTAAGGTGAGGGTTTCAGAGGTAAAATGAATTGGGGAACGGTTTGGGAGGGCATAAAGGTCCCCTTGTGGGGAAAAGGGAAGATCGAGTTCCCACTGGCATGTGTACAACAGAATATGTACTGGTACAGGAAAAGCCAAAAATGTTTGCCAAGGGAACTGAGATCACCCATGCCGTCGTTATCAAGAAACTGAATGAGATCCTACAGGCACGAGGCAAGAAGGGAACTGATCGGTAAGATTTGTGGGCCTGAGCGGTGGGATTACGGGGTGGAAGCTCTTTTTCCCTGTAGTAGAGATTGGGGAAGGGATTGTTGAGAGAGTCTGTGTGTGACTGTAGTACAGGAATGGTATGCTTGGGACTCCACAGTTCATTATCTCCTGTTTATTCTTCTCATGACCTGAAACCAATCACTTAACCTTTTGGGGCTGTTTTCTTATCTATAAAATGAGATAATGTTCCCTGCTTTTTTGTATTTTTAGTAGAGATGGGGTTTTGCCATGTTGGCCAGCCTGGTCTCAAACTTGTGAGCCACCAAGCCCAGCCTTTTTTTTTTTTTTTTCTTTTTTCTTTAAGATTAAACAACTAAAAGGATGTTTATCTTCAGTTATTAGGTAACAGGATGGTGGTAGGTGTGAAAGCATTTCACAGCATTTCAGGATGGTTAGGAATATTGCTGCTTCTGTTTGGAATTATAAAGGAGAAGCAGGAATACGGGTGGTGAGGATAGGGGTGCCCTCTGAAGAGGGCATCCTGGGAGACTTTGTGATTTGTCTCCAAAGCCTTACCGAGTTCTCTGCCTTCTAGTGCTGCCCAGATTGAGCTGCTACAACTGCTGGTTCAGATTGCAGCGGAAAACAACCTGGGAGAGGGTGTCATTGTCAAGATAAAGTTCAATATCATCGCCTCTCTCTATGACTACAACCCCAACCTGGCAACCTACATGAAGGTGAGAGCAGTAAAGAGGAGCCTCTCAGGGCATAGCTGGTGGGTTGGGGGAAGAAGGTACCTTGCTTCTCAAGATTCAGGGGCTATGGAAGCAGTCTTGGTGATGGAAGGCCCTATGATTCCTGCTGAAGGCGAGGGGCATCCGCTTACTCTACTTTCACACCTCTGACTGCTGTGGTCTGAAATCTTGGCAGCCAGAGATGTGGGGGAAGTGTCTGGACTGCATCAATGAGCTGATGGACATCCTGTTTGCAAATCCCAACATTTTTGTTGGAGAGAATATTCTGGAAGAGAGTGAGAACCTGCACAACGCTGACCAGGTAAAGGGAGGAGTTGGCAGGATAATTGGAGGTGTGTGTTTTATGCTTAGGGGAGGCTCAGGGAGGCAGGAGGGTTGAGGTTTGGGACTGAGATCTGGGCTGATATGTTGACTCCTCCTTTGCCTTTCTTTTCAGCCACTGCGTGTCCGTGGCTGCATCCTAACTCTAGTGGAACGAATGGATGAAGAATTCACCAAAATAATGCAAAATACCGATCCTCACTCCCAAGGTGAGCCTGACCAAGCATAGGCTTTGGTGAGAGGAAAAGTGCAGGAAATAATAACAAGGTTTAGAGCTTTGTAAGGGTTATACTAAGTCAGAGTGCTTGAAAAGCCAGCCTTTCCTTATCCCAGCATTCACACAGAAGGGCCTGATGAGACTGGTTCCCAGTCCCATCCTTTCTGATTCCATAGGTCTGGGTGGGGCCTGAGAGCATGCACCTCTAGCCTGCTCCCAGGTTGCTGGTCTCAGGGCTATACTTTGAGAACCCTTGGGATAAGGTATCTATTCACTTGGTTTGTTTAGCTTGGATGAGAGGCATTGGGGTGTAAAAGTGAAGCATACTGAGTAAAAGTATGAATGTGCCTATCAAGTCAAGGGTGTAGGGATCAGCAAGGCAGCCAAAAGCTTACCTTTTGTACTGGATGGATAAAGGCAATTTGACAAATAATAGTAAGATATTAAACAATATAATTGTAGGCCGGGAGCAGTGATTCATGCCTGTAATCCCAGCACTTTGGGAGGCTGAGAAGTGTGGATCATCTGAGGTCAGGAGTTTGAGACCAGCCTGGCCAACGTGGCAAAACCCCAGCTCTACTCAAAATAGAAAAAGTAGCCGGGCGTGGTGGACCCGTAATCCCAACTACATGGGAGCCTGAGGCAGGAGAACCGCTTGAACCCGGCGGGGCAGAGATTGCAGTGAGCCAAGATCGCACCACTGCACTCCAGCCTGGGCGAAAGAGTGATGACACTCCGTCTCAAATAATAATAATTCTAGATAATGTGAAGTGTGAGTTTGGAGTTAAAATAGGGCCCTGTGGTAAAAAGTGAGTGGAGGGGTGACTGCGGTAGCTAATGGCTGGAGAGAGCATCCTTAGGTAGGGGCTGCCTGAGGTGAGATCCGATGAGGAGTTAGTTAGGGGAAGAATCAGCTGAAGACAGTGCCTGACAGGAAGAGCAGAGAACACACCTGACGTTCCAGGAGTAACAAGGCCAGTGTGACTCGAGCACGGTAAGGCAGAGGGAGAATTGTGGGAGACCAGACGAGGGCCAGATCTGGCAGACCCTTATTGGCAGAGGTTGGCAGTTGGGATTTTTTTTTCTAAGCTGTGGGACGGGAAGGTTCTGAGTCCTGGGAGTGGGAGATGGTCTTTCTGGGGTACAATGACTAGACTTTTCTGACAGGTGCAGAAGAGTCAGGTTGACTAGAATGACTGGGGACAGATGGTTGGGAATGCCTGGCTGCCCAGCTGAGATGAGGGTGGGTGCTCTCCCTGCCAGAGTACGTGGAGCACTTGAAGGACGAGGCCCAGGTGTGCGCCATCATTGAGCGCGTGCAACGCTACCTGGAAGAGAAGGGCACTACTGAGGAGGTCTGCCGTATCTACCTGCTGCGAATCCTGCACACCTACTACAAGTTCGATTACAAGGCCCATCAGCGACAGCTGACCCCGCCTGAGGGCTCCTCAAAGGTGAGCGCATGGCAGAGGGGAACGAGTGTGTCCGCCTGTCCTCCACTTCTGTCAGGACTTGACAGCAAATCGGCTACTCTCTAGAGACTTCCCCAGGTGGAGCAGGGAGGGAAATGGAGGTATTAGAATGAGACTGGATAAAGTCTCATCTTTGGTCGCTAGAAGCTGTGCATTTTAAACCGATCTCCTTCTCAAACAACCTCCCTTCCTCCCCAGTCTGAGCAAGACCAGGCAGAAAATGAGGGTGAGGACTCGGCCGTGTTGATGGAGAGACTGTGCAAGTACATCTACGCCAAGGACCGCACAGACCGGATCCGCACGTGCGCCATCCTCTGCCACATCTACCACCATGCTCTGCATTCCCGCTGGTACCAGGCCCGTGACCTCATGCTCATGAGCCACCTGCAGGATAACATTCAGCATGCGGACCCGCCAGTGCAGGTAGGGTGGGGAGGCCCTGGATGTGAAGGAGATGCCAGGCCCTTGGCCTCTTGGCAAAATGGCTTAACCAGAACAGCCACCTGTCTGGCCGGAGCAAATTTAAGTAGACACTTGGTCTTTCCCAGATGCCAGCATCCTTCGGTCCTCCTGCATATAAACACATATTTTGTATCTACAAAAAAAAAAATTAGCCGGGCTTCGTAGAGCTTAAGCCCAAGAGGCAGAGGTTGCAGTGAGCCGAGATCGTGCCACTGCATTCCAGCCTTGAGTGAGACTCTATCTCAAAAAAAAAAAAAAAAAAAAAAAACTCTGTCTGGGAGTGTAGATCCTGTAAATGTGTATTCAAGGCAATTAGGAAATGTTTATGTGTAGAGCACCTAGTGAACCTGTCTGGTGGTAATGCTGGTTTTAAACAGCCCTCCTGTTGGCTTTTTAATCTATTTTCCCCCTGGTGGATACCTGGTTTATTTCCAGTTTTTGACTCTGATGAATGAAGCTGCTGTGAATATTCTTATAAGAAATTCAAAAGTGGTTATACCATTTTACATTCCTGCTAGTGTTTAGTGGTGTTGGTCTTTCTTTTTTTTTTTTTGACAAGGAGTCTCGCTCTGTTGCCCAGGCTGGATGGAGTGCAGTGGTGCGATCTCGGCTCACTGCAGCAGCCGCCTCCCAGGTTCAAGGGAGTCTCCTGCCTCAGCCTCCCGAGTAGCTGGGATTACAGGCGCCCACCACCACATCTGGCTAATTTTTGTATTTTAGTAGAGATGGAGTTTCACTATGTCTGCCAGGCTGGTCTTTAACTCCTGACCTCAAGTGATCTGCCCGCCTCAGCCTCCCAAAGTGCTGGGATTACAAGAGTGAACCACCACGCCTGGCAGTGGTGTTGGTCTTTTAAACTTATTTTTTTTTTGTTTTTTGAGGCAGGATCTTGCACTGTCACCCAGGCTGAGTGTAGTGACATGATCATGGCCCATGGTAGCCTCGAATTCCCAGGTTCAGGTGATCCTCCCACCTCAGCCTCCATAGTAGCTGGGGCTACAGGCATGTAATTTTTTACAGCCTGGTTAATTTTTTGTTTTTTGTAGAGACTATGTTGCCCAGGCTTGTCTCAAAGATCTTTTGAGTTTGTTGTGGGGCAGGTGTTGTTGTTCTTGTTGTTGTTTTTGAGAGAGTCTTGCTCTGTTGCCCAGGCTGGAGTATAGTGGTGCAGTCTCAGCTCACTGCAACCTCTGTCTCTCGGGTTCAAGTGATTCTCCTCCCTCAGCCTCCTGAGTAGCTGAGACTACAGGCACGCACCACCATGCCTGGTTAATTTTTATATATTTAATAGAGATGAGTTTTCACCATGTTGGCCAGGCTGGTCTTTACCTTAGGTGATCTGCCTGCCTCAGTCTCCCAAAGTGCTGGAATTACAGGCATGAGCCACCACGCCCAGCCTCTGATTATTGAGAATATTTCCTTCCAGTCTGGTTTGCTTGTTCATTTTCTTAACCATGCCTTTGGATGAAATCTGATGAATCAGTTTTTTCTTTTATAGTAATTATTTTCTGGATCCTGTCTAAAAAACCTTTGCCTACTTGAAATTCATGAGGATTTTTTTAATTTCTCTATTTTTTTGTTAGTTGCTATGGCTTTTAGCTTTTACATTTAGTCTTATAGTTGGTCTTGGTTTGATTTTTGCATCTGGTGAGGTTGGGATCAGGGTTTCTTTTTTTTCAAAACCACAATCAGAAGAAGGGGTTTCTCCATATGGATACCTAGTTGATCCATCATTTGTAGGAAAGACTTCTTTCACCCATTGTATTGCTTTGGTGTCTGTGGAAAACCATATGAAAAACCATACTACCTATAAGGGCAGGTATTTTTCAGGTCATTCCTTTCTATCTCATTCATCTTTTTGTCTGTCTTTATGCGAATCCCATACTATCTTCATTGCTGTGCAATGTAGCAAAACCCTGTCTCTACAAAAAATACAGAAATTAGCCAGCATAGTGGTGCATGCCTGTAATCCCACCTACTCTGGAGGATTTTTTGAGCTCAGAAAGTCGAGGCTGCAGGAGTCACAATCTTGCCACACTGTCTCAAAGAAAAAAGAAATACCTGGTTATTTCTCCTTCATTCTCTTCATATAATGAATAACTGTGAGTTCATTACTCTCCCGTGTGTGTGTGTGTGTGTGTGTGTGTGTGTGCGTGCGCGTGCACGTGTGTGTTGGTGCGATTTTGGCTCACTGCAACCTCCACTTCCAAGGCTCAAGCAATTCTTTTGTATTTTTAGTAGAGGCAGGGTTTCACTATGTTGGGCAGGCTGGTCTCGAACTCCTGAGCTGGTGATCCGCCC
This sequence comes from Cacajao melanocephalus, assembly GCA_963573385.1. Lineage (NCBI taxonomy): Eukaryota > Metazoa > Chordata > Mammalia > Primates > Pitheciidae > Cacajao > Cacajao melanocephalus. The sequence continues at coordinate 12,783 of CAUYLG010044825.1, forward strand.
ACCTTGGCCTCCCAAAGTGCTGGGGTGAGCCACCACGCCCAGCCAAATTCATAACATTTTTGTACCTACCTTTTGTTCCTGAGATATACGCTGTTTGGTCGTGCATATTGTCTCTTTTATATATTGCTGGATTGTTTGCTAACATTTTTTAAGGCTTTTTGCGTGTGAGTTATGACCGGTGTTGATCTGCACATTTTTGTTGTTGTTATGAATACACTGAGCCTTTTCCCCCAAGATTTGTACTACTTACCGTCCCCCCATCTTAATTAGCGGCAAGTCCCTCTTCCCAGTTGCTTAGACCGGAAACCTTGGAGTCATTCTTAATTCGAACTTTTCTCTCATATACTGCATCTGATTCCCCAGCCATTCCTGTTCACAGTCCCTTATCAGAATACTTCCGTCACTTCTGTGTTTACCCTCTGCTCTAAGCCACCATCATCTGATTTCTCTCTGATTCTGCTTTTGTGTCCCTTCGGTCCCTTTTTCTGTTCATAATACAGATTAACCCCGTTCAGTTATTTCAGATCATATCACCTGTTTGCTCAAAACCTTCCCATGGTTTCCTGTCTTAAAACCCATAAAATGGCTTATGCTTGCGCATCCCCCAGCTTGTGGTGATGTCTTTTACCAGCCCTAGCTGTGTCACGCCCCTTGGTCCTTAAATATACCTGGCCTGGTTCTTCCACAGGATCACTTCATTCACTTTTCCTTTTTTTAGGATAGCCTTTCCCCAGATGCCTGCATGACTTTTTCTTTCTTCTTTAGGTCTTTATTCAGACGTTCTTTCCCAATGAGGCCTTCTGTAGTTATATGAATGTTTGAACCTCCACCACCGCGCAGACTCCTTCTGACCCTGTCCTCTGCTTTATTTTTCCTCTCAGCATGAGTCTCCCCCCTCATAGTGCGGCTCTCATGCCCCCCTATACCCCACCCCTAGACATAAGCTCCATACGGGTCAGAGACTTGTCTACTTTCTTCTCCCTCCCCAGCCTAGTGCTCAGCACATAGTAGATGCTTGAAATAGATTTGCTTAGTTTTGTTTTGGTTGTTTATCTTTTTAGCAATGGGGTGGCTCCTGTTGCTCAGGCCTATCTTGAACTCCTGGGCTCAAGTGATCCTCCCACCTCAGCCTCCCAAAGTGCTAGGATTATAGATGTGAGCCACCAGGCCCGGCATAGTTATGGAATAAATGAAGGACTCATCTTGCAGCTGTCACCGCTGAGTGCATTATTACCCTTTGCCCCCAGATCCTTTACAACCGCACGATGGTGCAGCTGGGCATCTGTGCCTTCCGCCAAGGCCTGACCAAGGACGCGCACAATGCCCTGCTGGATATCCAGTCCAGTGGCCGGGCCAAGGAGCTTCTGGGCCAGGGCCTGCTGCTGCGCAGCCTGCAAGAGCGCAACCAGGAGCAGGAGAAGGTGGAGCGGCGCCGGCAGGTCCCCTTCCACCTGCACATCAACCTGGAGCTGCTGGAGTGTGTCTACCTGGTGTCTGCCATGCTCCTGGAGATCCCCTACATGGCCGCCCACGAGAGTGATGCCCGCCGACGCATGATCAGCAAGCAGTTCCACCACCAGCTGCGCGTGGGCGAGCGGCAGCCCCTGCTGGGTGAGTATGGGGCTCCAGGGTGCAGCAGGCTGCCTTGCTCCCTGATGACGCATGAGGAGTAAGAGATGTGAAGGGAGTCACTCTCCCACCACTCGACTCCATCTGATTTCATGACGTCGCCTCTGCCTGCCACTGTCCTAAGTGTTTTACAAATAGTTATTTAATCTGCATTAGTAATAACCCTATGATGTAGGTACTAGTAATACCCTTTTTCCTAGTGGAGAAACTGAGGCACAGAGAAGTTGAGTGACTCACCTGAGTTTAACGCGACTCGTGTACCTCTCATGCGTGAGCTTTCTTTCGTTTTTCTTCCCTTTGTGTACAATATATTCCAGCCAAACCAACTGTCATAGAGCCTTATCATTCAAGAAGCTCACGTTGATTCCGTTGGCCCCTTTTGAAAGCTCCTGCGGGGGTTGCAGTGAGTGGTGACTCACCAGAAGGGAATTGAACTGCACCCTTCCTGTGAGGTTGACCCACAGGAGGGCTTGACGAGGGAGCCGAGCCCAGTGTCCACAGCCACATCCCCTACAGATTTGTCCTTTCCTGGTCATGTGTATGTTTGGGCTAAAGAGCAAGTTCCCGTAGACACATTTTACTTGATTTACCTAGTGAGATTTTATTTCATGGAGAAATTTCCCGTGAAAATATGAATTTTCATTTCTTAGAATATTGGCAATCTGTCAGTCCTGGCCCTGCCTTCCCATAGAGCTAGACTTGGCTGGAGCTGAAGTAGCAGCAATGGAAAAGGGCTCTCTGCTTCTCCACAGTCCCTACCTCTCGGTTTCTCCCTACAGTAGTTCCAAAAGCCAGTTTCTGTCAGCCCTGCACTGTTGTTTGGCTTGTAGAGAAATATTCTCGGAACCCCCTAACCTTGCCTTTTTTTTTTTTTTTTTTGAGACTGAGTCTCACTGTAACCTAGACTGGAGTATAATGGCATGATCTCGGCTCACCGCAACCTCTGCCTTCTGAGTTCAAGGGATTCTCCTGCCTCAGCCTCCCGAGTAGCTAAGACTACAGGCACCTGCCACCATGTCTGGCTAATTTTTTGTATTTTTAGTAGAGATGGGGTTTCATCATGTTAGGCTGGTCCTGAACTCCTGATCTCAGGTGATCTGCCTGCTTTGGCCTCCCAAAGTGCTGGATTTACAACCAGGAGCCACCGCACCCAGCCCAACCTTCCCATTTTCAAGTGTTAAGATGGTTAAAATGGACGCTCATGCAGGAGGGCTGTGTGCCTCTCCTTACACTTAGCACTGCTCTTATGGTTCTATTTGGGCCTGATCCCTGGGTGCATTGTATTTGCTATGTCTGCTCCAGAGTCTGTGTGTTTGTGTTTCTCTGTCTGCCACCCATTTCTAGCCTTAGAGCTTTTGTACTTTGCCCTGAATTCCAGTTACTATGGTGTGCTATGTCTTACCTTCCCGACTTGTCTTAGGATGGTATTTGGGAGCCTGAGTCCATAGTTAATACATAAAGCCTGTGTTTTAGAGATAATTTTGACTGGGGCTAAGTTTTTAAGGAAAAAATGTGAGCTGCTTGAAAGAATAATAAGCTGGGAACAGTGTAATTGATACATGGGTATGGCACTGTTCATGAAGGTGATGTGAGTGAGGAAGGGTTGGTAAATTCCATTCCATTTCAGCTGGAAGAGGTAGGACATTTTTGTTGTCAGTTTGTTTGTGCGTGTGTCTTTTGTTTTGTTTTGTTTTGTTTTTTGAGATGGAGCCTCAGCTCACTGCAACTTCCGCCTCCCAGGTTTGGGTGATTCTCCTGCCTCAGCCTCCCAAGTAGCTGGGACTACAGGTGCGCATTACAGCACCTGGCTAATTTTTGTATTTTTAGTAGAGATGGGGTTTCACCATGTTGGCCAGGCTAGTCTTGAACTCCTGACCTCAGATGATCTGCCCACCTTGGCCTCCCAAAGTGCTGGGATTACAGACATGAGGCGCCACGCCCAGCTGAGAGAGGTGTTTTTCAGTCAAGGGAGCTTACAAGAATCTGATGAAAGCTGTGGGCCCCTTCCTAGGAAGATGTACATGAGGACACACGCACAATTTGTCAACATTTTCGAGGGGTTCAGCAGTCCTCTGAAGTGTGTCTATAGACTGATTTAATTGAAACCGAGGTACATTTGTGCACATGGGGTGACGTGGGAGACTACATGGCTGTTTGGTGGAGAGTGGGGAGATTCTCTAGTGTGGTTTGCTCCTCCAGCCTCTGTTCCTCCTTAAAGAGTGCTAATGGGGCAAGAGCCCTGGTCCCAAGTTCCCTAGGCCCTGCCTCATTCCCACCCTTTCAGGTCCCCCTGAATCCATGAGGGAACATGTGGTCGCTGCCTCTAAGGCCATGAAGATGGGTGACTGGAAGACCTGCCACAGTTTCATCATCAATGAGAAGATGAACGGGAAAGTGTGGGACCTTTTCCCCGAGGCTGACAAAGTCCGCACCATGCTGGTCAGGTGAGCAGTCAAAGGAGGCTGTGGTGGGTGGGGAAAAGACTGGTTGGTCTCCTTCCCTGAGGCCCTGTCCCTTCTTTCCCCTCTTCCCACAGGAAGATCCAGGAGGAGTCACTGAGGACCTACCTCTTCACCTACAGCAGTGTCTACGACTCCATCAGGTAGGCCGGGCCTTGGGTACACAGAAGGGCCCTAGCCTTGTGGGCAAGGGTCCTGACTGCCCCTGCCCTCTGCCTTCTTTCTCCCCAGCATGGAGACACTGTCAGACATGTTTGAGCTGGATCTGCCCACTGTGCACTCCATCATCAGCAAGATGATCATTAATGAGGAGCTGATGGTAAGAGCTGGGGTGGGAAGTGGGCAGGTGGACCCGTGGAGGGATTGGAGCAGAGGGCCCTGATCTGTGTCATATCCCCTCCTCTACCTTGCACCTGTCAGGCCTCCCTGGATCAGCCGACGCAGACAGTGGTGATGCACCGCACCGAGCCCACTGCCCAGCAGAACCTGGCTCTGCAGCTGGCTGAGAAGCTGGGGAGCCTGGTGGAGAACAATGAGCGGGTGTTTGACCACAAGCAGGGCACCTATGGTGGCTACTTCCGAGGTGAGTGCTTCCGTCTCCTCTCATCGCCTGGCTCCAGGTGCCCTCACCGCCTCTCCCCTCACTCCCTCCTCTTCCTTCCCATCTCTCTCCTACAGACCAGAAGGACGGCTACCGCAAAAACGAGGGCTACATGCGCCGCGGTGGCTACCGCCAGCAGCAGTCTCAGACGGCCTACTGAGCTCTCCACTGTCTCCGTGCCTAGACCATCCAACCTTGAAGTCCTAAGCCACACCCAGTTATTAAAGGTCTATTTAAAGTTGTTATGGTCGATTGCTTGTTGCCACAAAGGTGTGTTGAGCCCATTCATTTGCTGATTGTATTTCTGAGCTTCTACCACATGACAGACACAAGGCTCGCATGCAGAGCTAAATTGTACATAGTCCTGACCTCGAAGAGCTTGCTGCTCTTTGATATTTAACAGGAAATGTTAATAACGTAAGTTCTAATGGGCATAACTTACATTATTAAAATTTTCTGTTAAATGTCAAAATATGGGTATAATTTATGTTATTACAGTTTTCTGTTAAATGTCAAAAATAACAAGTTATAATGGGTATGAAAAAGGGCTGGGAGCAGTGGCTCACGCCTGTAATTACAGCAGTTTGGAAGGCCAAGGCAGGCAGATCATGAGGTCAGGAGTTCCAGACCAGCCTAGCCAACATAGTGAAACCCCGTCTGTACTAAAAATACGAAAATTAGCTGGGCGTGGAGGCACATGCCTGTAGTCCCAGCTTGGGTTCAGGGAGAATCGCTTGAACCCTTGGAGGTGAATCACTTGAACATCATTTGGTGGTGGAGGTTGCAGTGAGCTGAGATCACGCCACTGCACTCCAGCCTGGGCAAGAGAGCAAGACTCCATCTCAAAAAAAACAAGTGCGGATGTATTGAGGATGTGACCATGAGGCAGAACATCAGGAAAGGTGTAGTGGAGACAGTAGTGACAGTTGGACCCTGAGGGTTCACAGGCAGAGAGAAGGGAGAGCTGGTCTAGACCAGTGTGGATGCTCTGTTACCTGTTTATAACAAGACAGGTGCCATCAGTAAGAGAGTCCATTGAGAGACTGGGCCTTTGCTGTGATCTCTAAGCATGCGGTTGTTTTCTGATCATTTAAGTTGTGTTTATTATGTTTTACATAACTATGGGTCCACAACAGATTGGATTTTTTTTTTTTAAAGACATGAGATCTTGCTGTAGTCCCAGTTCCTCGGGAGGCTAAGGCAGGAGAATCGCCTGAACCTGTGAGGTAGAGGTTGCAGTGAGCCAATATCGAGCCACTGCACTCCAGCCTGGGCAACAGAGCAAGATTCAGGCAGATCACGAGGTCAGGAGATCGAGACCATCCTGGCCAACATGGCGAAATCCCGTCTCTACTAAAAATACAAAACGTAGCTGGGCATGGTGGCTCGAGCCTGTAGTCCCAGCTATTCAGGAGGCTGAGGCAGGAGAATTGCTTGAACCTGGAAGGTGAAGGTTGCAGTGGGCCAAGATCACGCCACTGCACTCCAGCCTGGGTGACAGAGCAAGACTCTGTCTCAAAAAAAAAAAAAAAGGACATTTTACTGGTCAGTACTATATAGGACAGGTGATGATAGGTGAATTCTGCTTTCATCACAGTTACTAAACATCAGTTTAGCATTCAACCACAATTTATTGAGACTTCTATGCAGATCTCTGTGGAAAGCAAACCGCTGGGGAGAGATTCCATGAACATAATTCATTTAAACATTCATTTATTTTTTATTTTTCTTTATGTATTTTTATTATTTATTTATTTTTATTTTGAGATGAAGTCTCACTCTTGTCACCCAGGCTGGAGTGCAATGGCACAATCTCGGCCCTCTACGACCTTCGCCTCTTGGGTTCAAGCGATTCTCCTGCCTCAGCCTCCCGAGTAGCTGGGATTACAGGTGCCTGCCACCACGCCCAGCCAGTGTTTTGTATTTTTAGTAGAGACAGGGTTTCACCATGTTGGCCAGGCTGGTCTTGAACTCCTGACCTCAGGTGATCTGCCCACCTCAGCCTCCCAAAGTGCGAGGATTACAGGTGTGAGCCAAAATGCCCAGCCCTTTTTTCTTTTTTCAACTGAGACTCCGTCTCTTAAAAAAAAAAAACAAAATGGGCCTGGCGTGGTGGCTCATGCCTGTAATTCAAGTACCTTGGAGGCCAAGGTGGGCGGATCACCTGAGGTTGGGAGTTCAAGACCAGCCTGACCAACACAGTGAAACCCCATCTTTTAAAAAAAAAAAAAATGAAATGAAATAAATTCCTAGGGGAATTAAACACCAAAATTAACACAAGAAGAAATATAAAATCTAGTTTGGGGATGGTGGCTCACACCTGTAATCCCAGTACTTGGGGGGGCTGAGGTGGGCGGGTCACCTGAGGTCAGGAGTTCAAGACCAGCCTGACCAACATAGAGAAACCCCGTCTCTGCTAAAAATACAAAATTAGCTGGGCGTGGTGGCACATGCCTGTAATCTCAGCTACTTGCAGGAGAATCACTTGAATCTGGGAGGCAGAGATTACGATGAGTTGAGATCATGCCATTGCACTCCAGCCTGAGCAACAAGACCGAAACTTTGTCTAAAAAAGAAAAAAAAAAAGATTAAACACACACACAAATACACATATATATATAAAATCAAAATTGATCTATTATAAGACTTTTTTTGGGGATGGAGTCTTGTTGTGTTGGCCAGGCTGGGTGCAATGGCGAAATTTCAGCTGACTGCAACCTCTGTCTCCCCGGTTGAAGTGATTCTCCTGCCTTAGCCTCCTGAGTACCTGGGATTATAGGTACCCAACACCACGCTCAGCTAATTTTCGTATTTTTAGTAGAGACAGGGTTTCGCCATGTTGACCAGGCTGGTCTCAAACTCCTGACCTCAAGTGATCAGCCAGCCTCAGCCTCCCAAATTGCTGGGATTACAGGCATGAGTCACTGTTCCTGGCCAATACTTTGAATTAATAATCAAAAAACCTTCCACAAAGAAAAGCCCAGACCAGATGACTTCACTCTAAATTCTGCCCAACAGTAAAGAAGAATTAACATGAATCCTTCACAAGCTCTTTAAAAAAATGGAAAGAGAAGGGAGCAATATAACAGTGTAGGAAGCATTGGTAATCCATCTCCCACACCTAGACAGCGATTGTACTGGCAGAATCTATTTGATGTAATTCTTTTGAAACTCAAGTCTTTTTTTAATTTTTTGAGACAGCGTCTTGCCCTGTCACCTAGGATGGAGTGCAGTGGTGCAGTCAGCTCACTGCAGCCTTGAACATCCACTTCATCACTGTCTTTTTGATAGTGAATTTTGAGGCATAAAAATTTTTAATTTTAACGAAGTCCAATTTGTCTTTTTTACTTTTTTTGAGACAGAATCTCCCTCTGTCACCCAGGCTGGAGTGCAATGGCATGATCTCAGCTCACTGCAACCCCCACCTCCTGGGTTCAAGTGATTCTCCTCAACCTTCCATGTAGCTGGGACTACAGGCGCCCACCACCATGCCCAGCTAATTTTTGCATTTTTAGAAGAGACAGGGTTTCACCATGTTGGCCAGGCTGGTCTTGAACTCCTGACCTCAGGCGATCCCCTCACCTTGGCCTCCCAAAGTGCTGAGATTACAGGCATGAGCCACCATGCCCACCCGGCCCAATTTGTCTATTTTTGTTGTTGCCTATACCTTTGGTGTCATACTGTATAAATCATTGTCAAATCCAAAATTGCAAGGCTTCCCCCCACCCCCCTTGTTTTCCTCTAAGAGTCTTAAAGGTTTAGCTCTTATGTTTAAGTCTTTGATTTCTTTTTTTTTTTTTTTGAGTTGGAGTTTTGTTCTTGTTGCCCAGCCTGGAGTGCAATGGCATGATCTCAACTCACCGCAACTTCTGCCTCCTGGGTTCAAGCAATTCTGGCTCAGCCTCCGGAGTAGCTGGTATTACAAGTGTGCGCGACCACGCCCAGCTAATTTTTGCATTTTTAGTAGAGATAGGGTTTCTCCACGTTGGTCAGGCTGGTCTCGAACTCCCAGCCTCAGGCGATCCACCCCCCTTGGCCTCCCAAAGTGCTGAGATTACAGGCATGAGCCACCACACCCTGCCAGGTCTTTGATTTTTTTTGTTGTTGTTGAGACAGAGTCTCCCTCTGTCACCCAGGCTGGAGTGCAGTGGGGTGATATTGGCTCACTGCAACCTCCATCTCCCAGGTTCAAGCAATTCTCCTGCCTCAGCCTCCAGAGTAGCTGGGACTACGGGCGCGTGCCACCACACCTGGCTAATTTTTTGTATTTTTAGTAGAGACCGGGTTTCACCATGTTAGCCAGGATGGTCTTGATCTCCTGGCCTCATGATCCACCCACCTCAGCCTCCCAAAGTGCTGGGATTACAGGCATGAGCCACTGTGTCTGGCCAGTATTTTGAGTTAATTTTTGTGCATGGTGTTAGGCAAGGGTCCAACTTCATTTTTTTTTTAAGTCAGGCTGGAGTGCAGTGGCATAATGTTGGCTCATAGCAACCTCCGCCTCCAGGGTTCAAGTGATTCTCATGCCTCAGCCTCAGGAATAGCTGGGATTACAGGCATGAGCCACTGTGCCCAGCTAATTTATTTCAGTAGAGACAGGGTTTCACCGTGTTACACAGGCTGGTCTCAAACTCCTTGACTTCAAGTGATCCACCTACCTCGATCTCCCAAAGTGCTGGGATTACAGGAGTGAGCCACTGTGCCCAGCCCCAGCAGGATATGTTTTGGTCCAATTTATGGAGGAGGAGGAAGTAGAGGAAGAAGCAGAAGGAGAGTGAGAAGAAGGCAGAGGAGGAGGAGTCTCAAGGAGGCCTCCCATCAAGTTCTGTTCCCAAGGCATTGCTTTCCTGCTGATGTTCAGCATGCAGTGAAAGAAAGCAGCATGCCCAGCCATAAACACGAATGAAATCATGTTCCTCATTCCAACATGGATGCAGCTGGAGGTCATTATCGTAAGCAAATTAACCCAGGAACAGAAAACCAAGGACTGTATGTTCTCACTTATAAATGAGATCTAAACATTAAGCACACATGGCTGGTCGCGGTGGCTCATGCCTGTAATCCTAGCACATTGGGAGGCCGAGGTGGGCGGATCACCTGAGGTCAGGAGATCAAGACTAGCCTGGCCAACATGGTGAAACCCTGTCTCTACAAAAATACAAAAATTAGCTGGGCATGATAGTGGGCTTCTGTAATCCTAGCTACTCAGGATGTTGAGATGGAAGAATCGTTTGAACCCAGGAGGTGAAGGTTGCAGTGAGCCAGGATCACACCATTGCACTCTAGCCTGGGCGACAGAGCAGGACACCATCTCAAAAAAGAAAAACATCAAGTATGCATATATGGACATAAAGATGGGAAGAATAGACACTGGGGCCTCCTAGAGTGGGGAGGGACAGTGGAGGGCAAGAGTTGAAAAACTGTTGGGTATCACGCTCACTACCTGGGTAACAGGATCAATCATACCCCAAACCTCAGCATCATGCAGTATACCCAGATAATGCACCCACACACACCTCCTTGAATCTAAAATAAAAGTTGGGAAGCCGGGCGCGGTGGCTCATCTATCACTAGATACTGCTGGTCTATCATCCCAGCACTTTTGGGAGGCCAAGGTGGGAGGAGGGCTTGAGCACAGGAGTTTGAGACCAGCCTTGGCAACCTTTACAAAAAATTAGCAGGATGTGGTGGAATATACTGTAGCCCCAGCTACTCAGGAGGCTGATGTGGGAGCATCTCTTGAGCCTGGGAGGCTGGAGGGAGCTGTGATCGAGCTACTGCACTACAGACTAGGCAACAAAGCAACACCCCATCTCAAGAAATAATAATAATATGGCCAGGCATAGTGCGTGGCTCATGCCTGTAATCCCAGCACTTTGGGAGGCCGAGGTGGGCAGATCACTTGATCAGGAGTTCAAGACCAGCCTGGCCAACATGGCAAAACCCCATCTGTACTAAAAATACAAAAATTAGCCAGGCATGGTGGTGGGCACCTGTAATCCCAACTACTCAGGAGGCTGAGGCAGGAGACTCTCTTGAACCTGGGAGGCAGAGGTTGCAATGAGCTGAGATTGCACAACTGCAGTCCAGCCTGGGTGACAGAGCAAGATGCCATCTCAAAAAAAAAGTTAATATAAAGTTGAAATTATTAAAAAAAAAAAAAAATGCAGCATGGCCTGTGCAGTGCAGAGCAGCACAGTAAGACCTTCTACTGGGTCACAGGCAAGACTTCCCCATGCATCTTGAGTTTCTCTCCTTGTTTTTCCCTAAATCTTTTCTTGTTTTTGTTTTTTTTTTTTTGAGCCTGAGTCTGGCTCTGTTACCCAGGCTGAAGTGTGGTAGTGCAATCTTGGCTCACTGTAGCCTCCGCCTCCCAGGTTCAAGTGACTCTCCTGCCTCAGCTTCCTGAGTAACTAGGATTACAGGTGCGCGTCACCACACTCAGCCAATTTTTGTATTTTTAGTAGAGACAGGGTTTTGCCATATTGGCCAAGCTGGTCTGGAACTCCTGACCTCACGAGATCCGCCCACCTCGGCCTCCCAAAGTGGTGGGAATACAGGCATGAGCTACCTCTCCTGGCCTCTCTGAGCCTTTTAAAATAGAATCAAAGGCTCTATTTCTTCAACCCTCCTTTGTCCACAAGATGAGAGTGCTTGGGAACGACCACTCCCAAGCTTTCAGGTTCTTCTCACTGTTGCCCTTAACTTCCCTGTAACCCCAACCTCTCCTTGAATTGCCTGCATATGAGATAGACAAATGAATGTAAGTGTTTATTAATAAAGTCCATCTGGCTGGGTGTGGTGGCTCATACTTGTAATCCCAGCACTTTGGGAGGCCAAGGCAGCTGGATCACCTGAGGTAGGCGTTCAAGACCAGCCTGGCCAACATGGGGAAACCCCATCTCTACTAAAAATACAAAAATTAGCTGGGTGTGGGGGCGGGCACCTGTATTCCCAGCTACTCGAGAAGCCGAGGCAAGAGAATCTCTTGAACCCGGGAAGTGGAGGTTTCAGTGAACGGAGATTGCTCCATTGCACTCCAGATTGGGTGACAAGAGTGAAAGTCTGTCTCAAAATAATAATAGTAATAGTCCATTTTCCTATCTCCGTACTACTCTAGCTTGCCCTGTTCCCATAGCTCTTTCTCCTAATCCAGGTATCTTCAAGGGAGGAGCCCTGCTCTTCTCTGCCACTTAAAAGGTTTCTAGGCATTCGGGGTCCTCAGGCCTGGTGGCTGTGGGATGGGAAGGAACACCCGGGGGGTCATCCATGCTGCATTTCCCAAACACACCTGGATGGAACCTTTGACCTGGAGCAGCTCTAAGCCTGACCCTACAGCCCTAACACCAAGGGGCTAGCTTGATCTGTCACGTGGTCCACCCAGCCTTGGGGCATTTCCCACAGTGGATACTGTGGTTGGAATTCAGAGAAAGTGCAATGCAGTTCACAGAGATTGCAGAAGAGGTCAAAGAAGACACAGCAAAGATCAATGGGAGACGGGCAGATTGCTTGAGTCCAGGAGTTCAAGACCAGCCTGGACAACATGGCGAAACCCTGTCTCTACCAAAAATGTAATTAGCTGGGCATGGTGGCGCACACCTGTAGTCCCAGCTACTTGGGAGGCTGAGGTGAGAGGATCACTTTTGCCCAAGAGGTTGAAGCTGCAGTGAGCCGAGATCGTGCCACTGTACTCCAGCCTAGGCAACACAGTGAGATCCTGTCTCAAAAATAAATAAATAATAGAAATAAAAATTAAAAAATAAAAAACCTTAGAAAAATTAGTGGTGAGTTCAGAGAAGGTACAGAGGATGGAAAGGAGGGAAATGGGAAATGGTTATTGATGAGGTGTTTGCAAGATAACTTTTCCTTTCTTTTGAAATGGAGTCTTGCTTGGTTGCCCATGCTGGAGGGCAGTGGTGCGATCTCGGCTCACTGCAACCTCGCCTCCTGGGTTCAAGCAATTCTCCTGCCTCAGCCTTCAGAGTAGCTGAGATTACAGGCGCATGCCACCATGCCCAGCTAATTTTTCTTTTTTTGTATTTTTAATAGAGATGGGGTTTCGCCATATTGACTAGACTGGTCTGGAACCCCTGACCTCAGGTGATCCACCCACCTCAGTCTCCCAAACTGCTGGGATTTCAGGCATGAGCCACCGTGCCCAGCCACAAGATAACTTCTCTGTTTTCAATTTCATGTTCTCCATTGGCCTATAAACATGAGCAGTCAAGAGTTTGTACTGTAAGAATCATCCTCTCAGCTCTGATCCTAGCTCTAGCTTCTGTTTTCTCTTCCTTCACTTTCCTGCCAAATGTACAAAGTAGTCCTCTATGCCTAGCCCCATTGCTCTCCTCAGCTGTCAATCATTAAGTCCACCCTTCACACCCACGGAACCATTCTCCAAATGGCCACATCAAAATGCAGAGTTTAAAACTCCTTTGATTAAGCCAACACTTAATGATCACTTTCTGTGCAGCAGACACTGCTCATAGCAGTGGTTTTTCCAATTTTTTTGGTCTCAGGATATCTATTTTTTCTTTTTTTTTTTTTTTTTTTTTTTGAGAAAGAGTCTTGCTCTGTCCGCCCAGGCTGGAGTGCAGTGGTGCAATCATGGCTCACTGCAACCTCTGCCTCCCAGATTCAAGCATTTCTCTGCCTGAGCCTCCCAAGTAGCTGGGATTACAGGCATCTGCCACCATGCCCAGCTAATTTTTGTATTTCTCATAGAGATGGGGTTTCACTATCTTGGCCAGGCTGGTCTTGAACTCCGACCTGGTGATCCACCTGCCTCAGCCTCCCAAAGTGCTGGGATTACAGGCATGAGCCACTGCACCCAGCCTCAGGATATCTTTATACTTTAAAAAAAATGATTAAGCCAGGCACAGTGGCTCACGCCTTTAATCCTGGCAATTTGGGAGGCCAAGGCAGATGGATTGCCTGAGCTCAGGAGTTCAAGACCAGCCTGGGCAACACAGCGAAACCCCGTCTCTACCAAAATACAAACAAAATTAGCCGGGCATGGCAGCGTGTGCCTGTAATCCCAGCTACTTGGGAGACTGAGGCAGGAGAATCACTTGAACCTGGGAAGCAGAGTTTGCACTGAGCCAAAATCATGCAATTGCATTCCAGCTTGGGTGACAAAGTGAGACTCTGTCTCAGAAGAAAAAAAGACTGAGGCCCCCAACACACTTCACATTACATGGGTAGGTTATAGCTATCAATATTTATCCTACTGGAAACTAACACAGACATTATTTAAATGTTTGTTTATGATCATTTAAAAATGCTGACCAGGCACAGTGGCTCATACCTATAATCCCAGCACTTTGGGAGGCCAAAATGGAAGGACTGCTTGAGCCCAGGAGTTCGAGACTAGCTTGGGGAACAAAGTGAAACCCCATCTCTACAAAAAAAATTTAACACGAGCCAATTGTAGTGGCATATGCCTGTGGTCCCTGCCACTTGGGAGGGAGGCTGAGCCGGGAGGATCACTTGAAGCTGGGAGGTCAAGGCTGCAGTGAGCCATGATTGTGCCACTGCATTCCAGCCTGGGCAACACAGCGAGACTCTGTCTCAAAAATAAAGAAAATAAAAATACTGATAGCAAACTACATGTTAACATAAATAACATGATTTTAAGTGGAAAAAAACCTATATTTTCTAAAACAAAAAAATTTACTGAGAAGAGTAAAAATGTTTTACATTTTTGCAAACCTCTTTATTTTTTATTTATTTATTTTTTTTGAGACAGAGTCTCACACTGTTGCCCAGGCTGGAGTACAGTGGTGCGATCTCGGCTCACTGCAATCTCCGCCTCCTGGGTTCAAGCAATTCTCCTGCTTCAGCCTCCCGAGTAGCTGGGACTACAGGCGTGTGCCACCACACCCAGCTATTTTTTTTTGTATTTTTAGTAGAGATGGGGTTTCACCATGTTGGCCAGGATGGTCTCGATCTCCTGACCTCGTGATCCACCTGCTTCGGCCTCCCAAAGTGCTGGGATTACAGGCGTGAGCCACCGTGCCTGGCCGGCCTGCAAACCTCTTTAATGTCTGACCTAACAGTAGAGAACTGACGTTCATATCTGCCTCTCCAATCAATGTGGTTTGCTTGAACTACATGAAGAAAAGTCAGCTTCACACAGACATATGATTGGAAAAGGAAGTGTATTTTTCAAGTAATTGTGGATATACTTTGATATTACAACAAAATTTGACAAAGAGTTATTTTTTCAAGGTTAGTTTTTTTGTTGTTGTTGTTTTGTTTTTTCTTTTTGAGACAGAGTCTCGCTCTGTCACCCAGGCTGGAGTGCTGTGGCATGATCTCTGCTCACTACAACCTCCACTTCCCAGGTTCAGGTGATTCTCCTGCCTCAGCCTCCCGAGCAGCTGGGGTTACAGCTGCACACTACCACACCCAGCTCATTTTTGCATTTTTAGTAGAGACAAGGCTTCACCATGTTGGCCAGGCTGGTCTTGAACTCCTCACCTCAGGTGATCCACCCACCTTAACCTCCCAAAGTGCTGGGAGTACAGGCATGAGCCATCACACCCAGCCCTTTACAAGTTTAGTTTAAAATGTGGAATGTAAAAACATATTAATGAATATATATAATACTCTGTTACATTAACATCCATTGTTCATGAGCTGGGCATGGTGATGCACACCTGTACTCCCAGCTCCTTGGGAGGCTAAGGCAGGAGGATCACTGGAACCCAGGAGTTCGAGGCTGCAGTGAGCCATGATCGAGTCACTGCACTCCAGCCTGGGCAACAGAGCCAGACCCTGTCTCTGCCTGTAATCCCAGCTACTTGGGAGGCTGAGGCAGGAGAGTCACTTGAACCCAGGAGGTAGAGGCTGCAGTGAGCCAAGATAATGCCATTGCACTCCAGCCTGGGTGACTGAGCGAGACCTTGTCTCAAAAAACAAACAAACAAAAAGTATCCATTCGTCAGGTGTTTGTAGTGGCTTTATCATCTAGTAGATTCCGTCCATTCGCTATACTTTCCTGAGTTGTCCCACATGCAAGTAAACGTTTTTCATGTCTGTCTTCTGCGCTGTTCCTGTAAATTTGCTATTAAAATACATTTCAAAAAATAAATAAATAATAAATTAAACTGGCTGGTGCGGTGGCTCACACCTGTAATCCCAGCACTTTGGGAGGCTGAGGTGGGCAGATCACCTGAGGTCAGGAGTTCAAGACCAGACTTACCAACATGGAGAAACCCCATCTCTACTAAAAATACAAAATTAGTTGGGCGTGGTGGCGTATGCCTGTAATCCCAGCTACTTGGGAGGCTGAAGCAGGAGAATCACTTGAATCCGGGAGGCGGAGATTGTGGTGAGCCGAGATCGTGCCATTGCACTCCAGCCTGGGCAACAGAAAAAAAAAAGGAATAAAACCTTTAAGAATTAGAAAGCCACTAGGCTCATGAAAACAGATATAAGGTGTTTTTTTTTTTTTTTTGTCCTAATTTTCACTTAAAAAGTAGAATTTTGAGGCCGGGTGCAGTTGACTCACGCCTGTAATCCCAGCACTTTGGGAGGCTGAGGTGGGCGGATCACCTGAGGTCAGGAGTTTGAGACCAACCTGACCAACATGAAGAAACCTCATTTCTACTAAAAATACAAAATTAGCCGGGTATGGTGGCGCATGCCTGTAATCCTAACTACTTAGGAGGCTGAGGCAGCAAAATCGCTTGAACCCGGGAGGCAGAGGTTGCAGTGAGCCAAGATCAAGCCATTCCATTCCAGCCTGGGCAACAAGAGTGAAACTTTGTCTCAAAAAAAACAAAACAAAACAAAACAAAACAAAAACAGAATTTTGGCCGGGTGCAATGGCTCACACCTGTAATCCTAGCACTTTAGGAGGCTGAGGTGGGCGGATCACTTGAGGTCAGGAGTTCGAGACCAGGCTGACCAACATGGTGAAACCCTGTCTCTACTAAAAAAATGCAAAAATCAGCCGGGTGTGGTGGCACGTGCCTGTAATCCCAGCTACTCAGGAGGCTGAGGCAGGAGAATCGCTTGAACCTGGGAGGCGGAAGTTGCAGTGAGGTGAGATCATGCCACTGCACTCCAGCTTGGGTGACAGAGTGAGACTCCATCTCAAAAAAAAAAAAGTACAATAAATCAGCCAGGTATGGTGCTGGGCGCCTGTAATCTCACCTATTTGGAAGGCTGAGGCAGGAGAATCACTTGAACCTGGGAGGTGGGGGTTGCAATGAGCAGAGATCTTGGCAACGAGCCAAGATCGTGCCACTGCACTCCAGCCTGGAGAACAGAGCGAGACTCTGTCTAAAAAAAAAAAGAGAATTTCATCATTGGTAACAGACACTGTCAGTTGTTTTTCTTGATGTGGCCAACTCAGTTCATTTTTGAAACAATGTCTGCCAGCTATCCAAGTCTGAATAATAATAATTTGGCCAGGTGCAGTGGTGGCTCACGCCTATAATCCCAGCACAACATGATGAAACTCCATCTCTACTAAAGATACAAAAATTAGCCGATTGTAGTGGTGCGTGCCTGTAATCCCAGCTACTCGAGATGCTGAGGCATGTTAATTGCTTGAACCCGGGAGGCAGAGGTTGCAGTGAGCCGAGATCATGCCACTGCACTCCAGCCTGAGCAATGGAGTGAGACTCCATCTCAAAATAACAATGATAATAATAATTTGTTCTTGTTTTTTACAGGTATAAATGATGTTTCATGACAGGTGGTGGCTGGTTCATCACACAGCTCCATCTCAGAGCCTTTCCAGAGGTAGCCATTGGATTTATGATGAATCTAAGCATTTTATCCGTACTTCTCATTTTGACACGCAGAATATAAGAAGAAATATATTCAAGGGTTGAGATTTAATACAATTGATCATTTTTACTGTTTCTTTAAAAAAATAAAAAGAGAGACAGGGTTTCGCCATGTTGGACAGGCTGGTTTCAAAATCCTGACCTCAAGTGATCCACCCACCTCGGCCTCCCAAAGTGCTGGGATTACAGGCGTGAGCCACCATGCCCAGCCATTTTTACTGTTTCAACAAGGACATTCTGAAATGAAACTTCGGCCAGGTCTGGTGGCTCACACCTATAATCCCAGTACTTTGAGAGGCCAAGGTGGGAGGATCACTTGAGTCCAGGATTTCAAGACAAGCCGGGGCAACATAGTGAGGCCCTCATCTTTACAAAAAAAGTTTAAACATAAGCCGGGCATGGTGGTACACACCTGTAGTCCCAGTTATTTGAGAGGCTGAGGCAGGAGGGTTACTTGAGCCCAGGAGTTCAAGGCTGCAATGAGCCAAGATCATGGTCACACTGCACTCCAACCTAGGCAACAGAGCAAGAACCTATCTCAAAGTTAATAATAATAATAATAAAAGAAAGAAACAGAAAAAAAAACTGGCATTTTCCTTTTTTTTTTTTTTTTTTTTTTTACTGTGAGCACATACTGGTGCCAGTTTTCTA
This sequence comes from Cacajao melanocephalus, assembly GCA_963573385.1. NCBI lineage: Eukaryota > Metazoa > Chordata > Mammalia > Primates > Pitheciidae > Cacajao > Cacajao melanocephalus. Next base: position 30,926 of record CAUYLG010044825.1, read on the forward strand.
TCTGTTGCTTTTCAGCTCCAAATCCATTCATTGCACCGCTTGCTACCAGATGTGGAACTGGCAAACATTCTTCCTTGCCAGTAGAGGGCGCTGGAGGGACATTACAGGAGGAAGGGGCTTGTCCTGGTTCCTCCTCTCTCCTACCCCTGTGACAGGCATTCAACTTTCTGCCTGCCAGCCCCACTGCGTGGTTCCCAGCCTGACAATCTTGGCACTCCAGCACCCCAGGGGGAGGGGTGTCTGCTTGTGGTCCCCTGGCCAAAAGCCTCAGCTGGCTGCTTGTGGACCAGCTGTGACTTGGGGCAACCCAGCCAACCTCACCATCCAATGGGCTGCAGCCACCTCTCTCCAGCGAGGTCAGAGCCCCAGCCTTAAGGAGGCTACCCCCTTCCAGGTTTGTTCTTTCTCTGGGCTCTCTCCCTCGCCCTTCAGGTGTTTTTTTGTGTGTGTGTGGTTTTTTGTTTGTTAGTTTGTTTTTAAGATGGAGTCTAGCTCTGTTGCCCAGGCTGGAGTGTAGTGGCACGATCTCGGCTCACTGCAACCTCCACCTCCCGGGTTCAAGCGATTCTGCCTCAGCCTCCCGAGTAGCTGGGACTACAGGCGCGTGCCACCACACCTGGATAATTTTTCTATTTTTAGTAGAGACGGGGTTTCACTATGTTGGCCAGGCTGGTCTCGAACTTCTGACCTCGTAATCTGCCCTCCTCGACCTCCCAAAGTGCTGGGATTACAGGTGTGAGCCACCGCACCTGGCCCTACGGGTGTTTTTTAGAGTTCTCTTTGATTCACACTTAGTTGCAATCCCCTGTAAATAGTTCATTGTTCTTCTGTTAAAACTTCTCTGTTTAAATGACTCTGTGGTTTCCACCTTGTGACTGGATCCCGACGATGTAGCATTAGTACACAAGCGGTGCTCGTAGATAGATGCACGAAGTTAGCATCTGCGGACTGCTTTGTCCATGCCCTTGGGTTTGAGCTTTGTCTGAGCTCCAAGGCAATGGGAACTGGGACATTAGTAAACTGTGATGTGCTGTGGCATCAAATTAATCAGACTATCGCCTACGGCTTGTCTTTATGAAGTACCAACTCCAGCTCATGGCCCGGGAGCCCAAGTGGCTGCTGTACTTGACTGTGACGTCAATAACCATGACTGTAAGGGCCGTGGTATGAGATGGATTCTTCTCAGTGCACTGTGTCACTTCTGGAAAGAAAATGACAAGCTCGGGTTCTTAAACTCTCAGAGCATGACACAATCTGGGAACCAGAGACATTACCAGGACAGCCCTGAAAGTATCGATTATTTCTTGTAGCCAAAAGACTTATTTTGCTGAAGGTGGAAAACAGAAACGTAATTGGAAGGAATCTTACTTCCAAGAAGGAGAAACAGGAAGACAATTTTCCTCCTGAGGGAGAATTAAAACTGTCTTTTTTCACAGAGGACGCGATCATCCATGTGTAGAATATCCGATAGAAGCTACAAAAATGTTCCAAGAACTGATAAGTGATTTTGGAAAGGGAGTAGAATACAAATCAATGTACTGTTTCTTTTTGTTGTTGTTGTTTTTGAGATGGAGTCTCGCTCTTTTGCCCAGGCTGGAGTGCAGTGGCGTGATCTTGGCTCACTGCAACCTCTGCCTCCCAGCTTCAAGCAATGCTTCTGCCTCAGCCTCCCAAGTAGCTGGGACAAGAGGCATAAGCCACCATACCCAGGTAATTTTTGTATTTTTAGTAGAGATGAGGTTTCACCATATTGGCCAGGCTGGTCTCGAACTCCTGACCTTGTCATCCGTCCCCGTTGGCCTCCCAAAGTGCTGGGATTACAGGCGTGAGCCACCGCGCCTGGCCTTGTACTGTGTCTAAAATGTGTGTGGGCTGGGCAGGGCATGGCGGCTCACACCTGTAATCCCAGCACTTTGGGAGACCGAAGCAGGCAAATCACCTGAGGTCAGGAGTTCCAGACCAGCCTGGCCAACATGGTGAAACCCCGTCTCTACTAAAAATACAAAAATTAGCTGGGCATGGTGGCAGGCACCTGTAATCCCAGCTACTCAGGAGGCTGAGGTGGGAAAATCACTTGAACTGTGGAGGCAGAAGTTGCAGTGAGATCATACCATTGCACTCCAGCCAGGGCAACAGAGCGAGACTTTGTCTTGGGTAAAAACAAAAGGCACTTAATAGAATAAAAGATAAGCCATAAATTGGGAGAGATGCCCTGTTATAATAACAGTAAAAAAAAACAATAATATCTGGGTGGGTGGAGTGGCTCATGCCTGTAATCCCAGCACTTTAGGAGGTCAAGTGGGGAGGATTGCTTGAGCTCGGGAGTTTGAGACCAGCCTGGGCAACATAGCAAAATCCCCATCTCTACAAAAAGTACAAAAATCAGCCAGGCGTGGTGGTGTGCTCCTCTGGTCCCAGCTACTCAAGAGGCTGAGATGGGAGGATCGCTTGAGCCCAGGAGGTCAAAGTTACAGTCAGCCTTGATTGTGCCACTGCACTCCAGCCTGGGTGATAGAGTAAGACCCTGTCTCAGAAAAAAACAAACAACAAAAACAACAACCAGACCTCTAGACCATTATATATGATGTCTACCTCCAAAGGAAAAAAAAAAAAAAGCAGTAAACAAACATTGAATTCTACCTAACAGTATACATGCTGAAGTGTTAAGGGTGATGTATACTCAGTTTACACTCAGGGGTTGCGAAACTACAGCTTGCAGGCCAAATTCAGCCCACTGCCTGTTTTTGGATAGCCTGTAAAATGAGTAATTTTTTTTACAATTTTATTTAAAAAATTTTTAACCTTAAAAAAAAAATAGAGACAGGCCAAGTGCAGTGGCTGACACTTGTAATCCCAGCACTTTGGGAGGCTGAGGAGGGCAGATCACCTGACATTAGGAGATTGAGACCAGCCTAGCCAACATTGTGAAATCCCATCTCTACTAAAAATACAAAACTTAGCCGGGTGTGGTGGTATGTGCCTGTAATCCCAGGTACTCGGGAGCCTGAGGCAGGAGAATCGATTGAACCCAGGAGGCAGAGGTTGCAGTGAGCCAAGATTGCATCACTGTACTACAGCCTGGACAACAGATTGAGGCTCCATTTCAAAAAGGAAACAAACAACAACAAAAATAGACAGAGTCTTGTTCTTTTGCCCAGGCAGGAGTGTAGGGTGCAATCATATAGCTCACTGCAGCCTTGAATTTCTGGGCTCAAGTGATCCTCCCACCTCGGCCTCCCAAAGTGTTGGGATTACAGGCATGAGCCCCTCACACTCAGCCTAACCTTTTTTTCATATATTTTTTGGCCACTTGTATGTCTTATTTTGTGAAATGTTGGTTCAGATTATTTGCCAATTTTTTTTTTTTTTGAGACGGAGTCTCGCTCTGTCACCCAGGCTGCAGTGCAGTGGCATGATCTTGGCTCACTGCAACCTCCACCTCCCAGGTTCAAGCAATTCTTCTGCCTCAGCCTCCTGAGTAGCTGAGACTACAGGTGTGCCCCACTACGCCCAGCTAATTTTTTGTATTTTTAGTAGAGATGGGGTTTCATCATGTTAGCCAGGATGGTCTTTATCTCCTGATCTCATGATCTGCCCACCTTGGCCTTCCAAAGTACTGGGATTACAGGCATGAGTCACCATGCCCAGCCTATTTTATTTTATTTTTGAGACAGTCTTGCTCTATCACCCAGGCTGTAGTGCAGTGGCGCAATCTCAGCTCACTGCAACAGTGAGTCTCCTGCCTCAGCCTCCCGACCAGCTGAGATTGCAGGCACCCACCACCACACCTGGCTAATTGTTGTATTTTTTAGTAGAGACAGGATTTCACTATGTTGGCCAGGTTGGTCTTGAACTCCTGACCTCAGGTGATCTGCCCGCCTCAGCCTCCCAAAGTGCTGGGATTAGAGGCATGCGCCACTGCATTTGGTTGCCAATAATATTTTTAAAGACATTGAAAAAACACTAATTTATTTTTATTTGTTTATTTATTTTTTGAGACAGAGTCTCATTCTTGTTGCCCAGGCTGGAGTGCAGTGGTGCTATCTTGGCTCACTGCAACCTCCACCTCCTGGGTTCAAGTGATTCTCCTGTCTCAGCCTCCTGAATAGCTGGGATTACAGGTGAGCACCACAACACCCAGCTAATTTTTTTGTATTTTTAGTAGAGACTGGGTTCATCTTGTTGGCCAAGCTAGTCTCAAACTCCTGACCTCAGGTGATTCCCCTGCCTCAGACTCCCAAAGTGCAGGGATTACAGGCATGTATGAAATGAAGTGGAATCTGATGAGATGTGTTACAAGTAATGTTTGTAAAAATATATGTGGAACAGAAAAAGGCTATGTTGGACGAATTTACAAAGCTTGTGCAAATGTAAGGTGGTTTTTTTTGTTTGTTTTGTTGTTGTTGTTTTTTGAGACAGAGTCTGACTCTGTTGCCAGGCGCCAGACTGGAGTGCGGTGGCATGATCTCGGCTCACTGCAAACTCCACCTCCCGGGTTCAAGCAATTCTCCTGCCTCAGCCTCCCAAGTAGCTGGGAGTACAGGCATGTGCCACCACGCCTAGCTAAGTTTTGTATTTTTTAGTAGAAATGGGGTTTCACCATATTGGCCAGGATGGTCTCAATCTCTTGACCTTGTGATCCGCCTGCCTCAGCCTCCCAAAGTGCTGGGATTATAGGTGTGAGCCACTGCGCCCGGCCAATGTAAGGTGTTTAAAGCCTATGGTTATTAACTGTATGATTCATCAGCAGGTACTTTGCAGACATTTTTGAATCTGTCATAAGATACTGCGCCAGGGCCGGGCGCAGTGGCTCATGCCTTTAATCCCAGCACTTTGGGAGTCCGAGGTGGGTGAATCACCTGAGGCCAGGAGTTCGAGACCAGCCTGGTCCAACAAGGTGAAACCCCATCTCTGTAAAAATACAAAAATTAGTCGGGCATGGTAGCAGGTGCCTGTAATCCCGGCTCCTTAGGAGGCTGATGCAGGAGAATCGACTGAACCTGGGAGTTGGGGGTTGCAGTGAGCCGAGATTGCACCACTGAACTCCAGCCTGGGCAACAGAGCAAGACTCTGTCTCAAAAAAAAAAGAAAAGAAAAGAAAGATATTAAACCAGTACTGTCAATTGCAAACTTCATTTGCTTATGTGGACTTAACCGTCATCAGTTTCATGAATTTTTGTTAGAAATAAAAGCTGAGGCCGGCTGTGGTGGCTCACGCCTATAATCCTAGCACTTTGGGAGGCTGAGGTGGGTGGATCACCTGAGGTCAGGAGTTCAAAACCAGCCTGGCCATCATGGTGAAACCCCATCATTGTTTTAAAAACTAAAAAAAAAAAAAAAAAAAGAAAGAAAAGCTGAATATCCTGACTTGCCATGTCATATAGCAGTTTGATGTCTTGGCAGTGCTAAATATTATGTTTTTGTTTTGTTTTGTTTTTTTGAGACAGGGTCTCACTCTGTCACTCAGGCTGGAGTGCAGTGGTGTGATCTTGGCTCACTGCAACCTCCACCTCCTGTGCTCAAGCAACCCTTCCCCCTTAGCCTCCTGAGCAACTAGGACTACAGGCATGTCCCACCATGCCTGGCTAATTTTTGCACTTTTTTGTAAAGACAGGGTTTTTCCATGTGACCCAAGCTGGTCTTGAACTCCTGGGCTCAAGGAATCTGCCTGCGTCAGCCTCCCAAAGTGCTGGGATTACATGTATAAGCCACCCACACAGCCATATGTGTGTGTGTGTGTGTGTGTGTGTGTGTATATATATATATATATATATGAACTCTGGGCTGAGATTGAAATTTTTCTTTTTTTCTTCCCCCTCACCCACTTTTTTTTTGAGACTGAGTCTCACTCTGTCAACCCAGGCTGGAGTGCAGTGGTGCAATCTCAGCTCACTGCAACCTCTGCCTCCCAGGTTCAAGTGATTCTCCTGCCCCACCTCCCAAGTATCTGGGATTACAGGTGCCCACCACCACACCCGGCTAATTTTTTTGTATTTTTAGTAAAGATGGGGTTTCAGCATGTTGACCAGGCTGGTCTCTAACTCCTGACCTCAGGTAATCTGCCTATCTTGGCATCCCAGAGTGCTGGTATTACAGGCATGAGCCACTGTGCCCAGCCTGAAATTTTTCTTTCTTTCTTTCTTTTTTTTTTTTTTTTTTTTTTTTTTAAGACGGGGTTTCACCATGTTGGCCTGCCTGGTCTTGAACTCCTGACCTCAGGTGATCTGTCCGCCTTGGCCTCCCAAAGTGCTGAGATTGCAGGCGTGAGCCACTGCACCCGACCCCGGCCTGACATTTTTCTAAGTAAGAAAACCACACATAACCACTGCTATCAAACACTGAGAGGCTTTGGCAACCAGCTTTTGAAGCAGCCTTGATAATGTCTCTTAAAAATTCAACCAGGCCAGACACGGTGGCTCACGTCTGTAATCTCAGCACTTTGGGAGGCTGCGGTGGGCGGGTCACCTGAGGTCAGGAGTTTGAGACCAGCCTGACCAACATGGAGAAACCCTGTCTCTACTAAAAATACAAAATTAGCCGGGTGTGGTGATGCATGTCTGTAATCCCAGCTACTTGGGAGGCTGAGGCAGGAGAACCGCTTGAACCCAGGAGGCAGAGGTTGTGGTAAGCCGAGATTGCGCCATTGCACTCCAGCCTGGGCAACAAGAGTAAAACTCTATCTCAAAAAGAAATAAAGAAAAAATATTCATCCTAAGAGTATTTCTTTTCTTTTCTTTCCTTTTTTTTTTTTTTTTTGAGTTGGAGTCTTGCTGTGTTGCTCAGGCTGGAGTGCAGTGGTGTGATCTCGGCTCACCGCAATCTCTGCCTCCCGTGTTCAAGCAATTCTCCTGCCTCAGCCTCCCAAGTAGCTGGGACTACAGGCACACACCACTACAACCAGCTAATTTTTGTATTTTTAGTAGAGACAGAGTTTCACCATGTTGGCCAAAATGGTCTTGACCTCTTGACCTCGTGATCCCCCTGCCTCGGCCTCCCAAAGTGCTGGGATTACAGGTGTAAGCCACCGAGCCCAGCCTCAACCTAAAATTATAAGGCAAAACAGCACTTGCAGGTTTAACTTATACTGCTGTAAAGTAACTTTGTTAGTGGTATACTACTTGAATCACAAGCAATGCCACACAGCCTTATACACAGCCCACAATATCAAAAGTTAAAACAAGGAGCAAGATGTCCATTCACACATGCACTTTCAGCAGCTGCATTCTAATCTCAAACTATAGTGCCAGTGGCATTTGTAGGACTTCAGTGGGATTGAGACCCATCTCAAGTGATTAAACCACAATGTAGTGATATGCTAAACGGCAAGTATCAAGAGAAAAATCCAATCCAAATAGAATTTTTTTTTTGAGACAGTCTCACTCTGGTGCCCAGGCTGGAGTGCAGTGGCACAATCTCAGCTCACTGCAACCTCTGCCTCCCAGTTTTAAATGATCTTTGTGCCTCAAGTAGCTGGAATTACAGGCACACACCACCATGCCTGGCTAATTTTTATTTTTATTTATTTTATTTATTTATTTATTTTTTTTGAGATGGAGTTTCGTTCTTGTCTGGAGTGCAATGGTGCGATCTCGGCTCACCACAACCTTGGCCTCCTGGGTTCAAGCGATCCTTCTGCCTCAGCCTCTCAAGTAGCTGGGATTACAGGCATGTGCCACCATGCCTGGCTAGCGTGGCTAATTTTTTTTTAACTTTCATTAGAGATGGGGGTTTCACCATGTTGCCTAGGCTGGTCTGGAATTCCTGGCCTCAAGTGCTCCACCTCGGCCTCCCAAAGTGCTGGGATTAAGTGAGCCACTGCACCTGGCCAGAATCCAAATAGAATTCTATAAATGCCTTTCAAATGCTGAATGTGCTCATGACATCATATGCTTGTGGACTGCTATCTGTATTTGACAATACCTGTCTGCAGGAAAACCTATTTTTGCCAAATCTTATTACAGATTAGAATTAATAGATAAACATTTGTCGTTGGATGATAGGGAATACCAACTTTGTTCTTTTTTTTTTCTTTGATAGTCTCACTCTGTCACCCAGATAGGAATGCAGTGGTGTGATCTCCGCTCACTGTCACCTCTGCCTCCTGAGTTCAAGCGATTCTCGTGCCTCAGCCTCCCCAGTAGCTGTGATTACAGGCATGCGCCACTATGCCTGGCTATTTTTTTTTTATTTTTAGTAGAAACTGGTTTTTGCCATTTGATCGGGCTGGTCTCAAACTCCTGGCCTCAAGTGATCTGCCCTCCTCCGCCTCCCAAAGTGCTGGGATTATGGGCATGAGCCACTGTACCCCGCCAACTTTCAAGCCCAATTAAGCAAAATGAATTCCATTATTCTCTTTAATAGACCTGTATTTTAAACATTATACTCAATTATTATACTTCTAATTTCAACAATAAAAAATGTGTTTTCTTGGGATCCACAGTGGCTGAGGCCAATTGTCCTGGCGCATGAGGAAGCGAGGTCAGGCATTCGAGGCCAGTCTGAAAAACGCATAAACCTCTCATCCATTAAAAATAAAATAAAATAATGTTTTAAAAAATGTGTTTCCTCTCATTATGGAAATACCTACATAATATACTAATTATTATCTGTTGTCCTACAACACCTAAAATATTTACTATTTGGCCCTTTACAAAAAACATTTGCCAACCACTGCTCTAGAAAATGCAAATCAGGCCAGGCATGTGACTCATGCCTGTAATCCCAGCACTTTGGGAGGCCAAGGCAGGTGGATCACGTGAGGTCAGGAGTTCGAGACCAGCCTGGCCAACGTGGTAAAACCCCATCTCTACTGAAAATATAAAAATTACCTGGGCGTGGTGGTGGGCACCTGTAATCCCAGCTACTTGGGAGGCTGAGGCAGGAGAATCGCTTGAACCTGGGAGGTGAAGGTTGCAGTGAGCCGAGATTTCGCCATTGCACTCTAGCCTGAGTGACAAGAGCAAAACTCAGTCTCGAAAAAGAAAAAAAAAGAAAACGCAGGCCAGGCACGGTGGCTCACACCTGTAATCCCAGCACTTTGGGAGGCCAAGGCAGGCGGATCACCTGAGGTCGGGAGTTTAAGACCAGCCTGGTCAACATGGTAAAACCCTGTCTCTGCTAAAAATACAAAAAGCAGCTGTGTGTGGTGGCATGTGCCTGTAATCCCAGCTACTGGGGAGGCTGAGGTAGGAGAATTGCTTGAACCCAGAAGGCAGAGGTTGCAGTGAGCCAAGATCGCACCACTGCACTGCAGCCTGGGTGACAGAGCGAGACTCAATCTCAAAAAAAAAAAAAAAAAAAAAAAATCAACCTATAGTGACAGAAAGCAGATCAGTGGTTTCTTGGGGATGAGGGGTCAGAGAGGGGCAGGTGGGAGAGATTACAGTCACAAGGAGACTTCTGGGTGATGCTTACATTCACTGTCATGATTGTGGATAACGAATTCACAAGTATAGATCCCAAGTCACTTAATTGGAGAGAAAGTTCGTTCTCCCTGAGACAGGAACTATTATGCCTTGTTTACTAGAGTAATTGTGCATCAGGGAGAAGAAAATACCCAGATCTTTTGAGGATACCTAGATACTGGTTCTGAATTAATCCCAGTTTCTGAGGATCCAAAATGCCACTGCAGCTCATCACTAAAAGTAGGGGTTGATTTATTTATTTTTATTATTATTATTTTTTTGAGACAGAGTCTTGCTCTGTTGCCAGGCACCAGGCTGGAGTGCAGTGGCGTGATCTCGGCTCACTGCAACCTCCGCCTCCCAGGTTCAAGCAATTCTCCTGCCTCAGCCTCCCGAGTAGCTGGGACTACAGGCACACACCACCACACCCAGCTAATTTTTGTTTTTTTTTTTTAGTAGAGGTGAGGTTTCACCATGTTGGCCAGGATGGTCTTGATCTCTTGACCTCGTGATCCACCGGCCTCCCAAAGTGGTGGGATTACAGGCGTGAGCCACTGAGCTTGGCCAAAAGTAGGGGTTTAAAGATGATCAGGCCAGGCACGGTGGCTCACACCTGTAATCTCAGCACTTTGGGAGGCCGAGGCAGGTGGATCGCTTGAGGTCAAGAGTTTGAGACCAGCCTGGTCAACACAGTGAAAACCCATCTCTACTAAAAATTCAAAAATTAGCTGGACATGTTGGTGGCTGTCTGTAATCCCTGCTACTCAGGAGGCTGAGGCAAGGGAATCACTTGAACCCAGAAGGCAAAGCTTGCAGTGAGCTGAGATTGCGCCATGGCACTCCAGTATGGGTGACAAGAGCAAAACTCCATCTCAAAAAAAAAAAAAAGATGGTCAGGTGCTAGACAGAGGGTTAGCTGAAGCTCAGAGAGGGCTCAGTTGATCCATGGTCCCACCCTGTGGTTATTTCCAAATTCCTCAGCGTATAATTGGAATAGCCATCTATGGCAACTGACAAATCCCCACACTGGCTCTCCCACCCATGGAGTGACAGAATCATGGTGGAAAGGGCTAAGGGAAAGTCCTTGGAACTTCCACTTCCTGTAAAGATAGTTAACAAGAAACATCACAACCCTGGAGAATTGCAGAGAGTAGTGCCACCTCAAAGATTTGAATGGGTCCAAGCGCAGTGGCTCACACCTGTAATCTCAGCACTTTGGGAGACCAAGGTGGGTGGATCACTAAGTCAGGAGTTCGTGGCAAGCCTGGCCAACATGGTGAAACACCGTCTCTATTAAAAATACAAAAATTAGCTGGGTCTGGTGGCACACACCTGCAATCCTAGCTACTGGGGAGGCTGAGGCAGGAGGCTCGCTTGAACCCAGGAGGCAGAAGTTGCAGTAAGCTGAGATCACGCAACTGTACTCCAGACTGGGCAACAGAGCAAGACTCCACCTGGAAAAAAAAAAATTAGCCAGGTGTGTTGGTGGGCGCCTATAATCCCAGCTACTCTGGATGCTGAGGCACGAGAATCGTTTGAACCTGGGAGGTGAAGGCTGCAGTGAGCCGGGATTGCACCACTGCACTCCTGCCTGGGCCAAAGAGCAAAACTCTGTCTCCAAAAAAAAAAACAAGACTTGAATGAGCAGGTTTGGCATGTGCTGGTTGGAAGGATCTTAGAGAATGACTGTGGACTATGGGAAACTCATTTAGACGGTGACTGCAGTTGTAGCTGCTGCCTTACATGTGGTATCTTTAGACAGCAGAGGAAATCAATAACATGACCCCTAGTGTGGTGCGATGACTTATTAAAGACTCAGTTAAGACCGGATGTGGTGGCTCATGCTTGTAATCCCAGTGCTTTGGGAGGCCAAATCACTTGAGGTCAGGACTTTGAGACTAGCCTGGCCAACATGTAAAACCCCATCTCCACTAAAAATACAGAAATTCACTGGGCATCATGACACATACCTGTAATCCCAGCTACTCTGGAGGCTGAGGCAGGAGAACTGCTTGAATCTGGGAGGCAAAGGTTGCAGTGAGCCAAGATTGCGCCACTGCCCTCCAGCCTGGGCGACAGCGACTATCTGTCTCAAAAGAAAAGACTCAGTTAAGGCGTCACTTGAGAGATCACACCCAGAAAGAATGGGTTAGGGTTTTTTTGTTTGTTTGTTTTGTTAGTTTTGTTTTTGAGACAGCATTTCATTCTTGTCACCCAGGCTGGAGTGAAATAATGGCACAATCTCAACTTACTGCAACTTCTGCCTCCCAGGTTCAAGCAATTCTCCTGCCTCAGCCTCCCAAGTAGCTGGGATTACAGGTGCCTGCCACCATGCCAGCTAAATTTTTTCTTTTTTTTCTTTATCAAATCAATGGTATTTCATAATTTTTGCATTTTTAGTAGAGACAGGATTTCACCATGTTGGCCAGTCTGGTCTCGAACTCTTGGCCTCAAGTGATCCATCTGCCTTGGCCTCCCAAAGTCCTGGGATTATAGGCATGAGCCACTGCACAAGGTCTGGGGTTATTTTTTATAGCATGCACACTATTGTCTTAATGAGAGATCATTATGTAGTGCTTTCTCCTTTATAGCCAGAATACAAGTCAAAATCAAAAGAGATATTAGATGTCATTCTTCTCACTGTTATTTTTTTATTAAAAAAATTTTTTTTTGAGACACAGTTGCACTCTTGTCACCCAGGCTGGAGTACAGTGGTATGATCTCTGCTCACTGCAACCTCTGCCTCCTGGGTTCAAGCAATTCTTCTGCCTCAGCCTCCCGAGTAGCTGGGATTACAGGTGTGCACTACCATGTCTGGCTAATTTTTTTGTGTTTTTAGTAGAGATAGGTTTTCACCATGCTGGGCAGACTGGTCTCGAACTTCTGACCTCATGACCTGCCCACCTTGGCCTCCCAAAGTGCTGGAATTACAGGTGTGAGCCACCATGTCTGGCTTTTTTTTTTTTTTTTTTTTTTTTTTTTGAAGGAGTATCAATCTGTGGCCCAGGCTGGAGTGCGGTGGTGCAATATCGGCTCACTGCAACCTCCACCTTCTGGGTTCAAGCGATTGTCCTGCCTTAGCCTCCCAAGTAGCTGGGACTACAGGCATGTGCCACTACGCCTGCCTAATTTTTGTATTTCTTTTTATTTTGGGTGCAGGGTATCACCATGTTGCCCAGGCTATTCTTAAACTCCTGCCCTCATACCATCCTCCCACCTCAGCTTCCCAAAGTGTGGGGATTACAGGCGAGAACCCCTGCACCCAGCCTTTCTATTCTACCAAATAACCCACCTGTGGATTTTTTGTTTCCAGTCTTGGCAAGTTTGAGCTCTGCTGACTGACTTGGAAGCCTTAGTCCTCAAGGGAGGAATGCTTCCATCAGGGACAAAACAATGATTCCATTGAATTGGAAATTGAGACTGCCACTTGGTCATCTTGGACTTTTTAGGCCACTGAACCAACTGCAGAAAATGGGGTTACTCTACTGGCTGGAGTTATTGATCCTTATGACCAGGAGGAAACTGGGTTGTGGCCATACCATGGGGGTGAGAATGGTGTGTCTGAATAATAAATGTTACTGAGAAACTTTAGTAACTAAAAGAAGGCAGGACAATGAAGATCCTTCAGGAATGAAGCTTTGCCTCATCCTACCAGGTAAAAAGCCCAATTATCGGATCCCAAGGATTTTGGATACTTGGAGAAGAAACCATAGTTACCAATTATGGGCTCATTTACAGAAATGAGGATTGTGGAAGTTTGTCATATTTCCTTTTTGCTTTTTTTTTTTTTCAGATGGAGCCTCACTCTGTCGCTCAGGCTGGAGTGCAGTGGCTCAATCTCAGCTCACTGCAACCTCTGCCTCCTGGGTTCAAGCAATTCTCCTGCCTCAGACTCCCAAGTAGCTGGGATTACAGGTATGCACCACCACACTTGGCTAATTTTTTTTTTTTTTTTTTTTTTTGAGACGGAGTCTTGCTCTGTCACCAGGCTGGAGTGCGGTGGCACAATCTTGGCTCACTGCAACCTCCGCCTCCTAGGTTCAAGTGATTCTTCCGCCTCAGCCTTCCGAGTAGCTGGGACCACAGGCACATGCCACTATGCCCGGCTAATTTTTTTGTATTTTTAGTAGAGACGGGGTTTCACCGTGTTGGCCAGGATGGTAATTTTTGTATTTTTTAGTAGAGATGGAGTTTCACCACGTCAGCCAGGCTGGTCTCAAACTCCTGAGCTCAAGTGATCTGCCTGCCTCGGCCTCCCAAAGTCCTGGGATTACAGGCATGAGCTGCCGTGCCTGGCCCCTTTTTGCTTAATGTATTCATTTCTTCATTTGTACATACTAACCATCTTTCCTTTTAGTCCATGAGGCATTTTACTTGTTTTTTCTGTTTTGTTTTTTGTTTTTCTGGAGACGGAGTTTTGCTCTTGTTGCCCAGGCTGGAGTGCAATGGCGTGATCTCAGCTCACTGCAACCTCTGCCTCCGAGGAGTAGCTGGGATTACAGGCGTGTGCCACCACGCCCAGCTAATTTTGTATTTTTAGTAAAGACGGGGTTTCTCCATGTTGGTCAGGCTGGTCTCAAACTCCTGACCTTGGGTGATCTGCCCGCCTCGGCCTCCCAAAGTGCTGGGATTACAGGCAGGAGTCACCATGTCTGACCTAGGCATTTTACTTGTAAATATGCATTACATCTCTAGAAAAAGAATCCCAAGATTTTCCTTCCTGTGTGTTTTGTCTTGCTTGTTCATGGTCCATGATGCCAGCTGAGGTTGTCAGTGCAATAAAACTAAACTGGCAGGATGGAAGTGGATTATTTTGCCATTTTTCTAGATCTTCGCATGTCAAATCTGCGTTACTCACTCCACACTTGTTTAGCTGCCTGTGAGGTTTACGCCAGTTTTCCCAGCTCTGTGACCATCAGTGATTTCAAATTCGCCAATGTAGCAATGCTTCATCATCACAGTTAGAAACCAGATGATGACTTTGGAGAACGGACGAATAAGAACCTGGCGTTTGGCCAGGCATGGTGGCTCACGCCTGTAATCCTAGCACTTTGGGAGGCCGAGGTGGGTGGATCACCTGAGGTCAGGAGTTCAAGACCAGCCTGGCCATCATGGTGAAACCTCATCTTTTTTTTAAAAAAAAAAAAAAAAAAAAAGAACCTGGCGTTTGCCTCTCTTTTTGGCATTGTTGATGTTTTTGAGAGCATCAGCCAGGACAGTCACAGGCGCCATTTTGGTGGCCCAGCAAGATGGCGGAAAGAGCTTTCTTTTTTTCTCTCATTTTTATGTTTTATTCAAGTTGTTGGAGGTTAGTTCTACAATTTGTTTAGGTAGCAAAATATTCAAGACTGTGACTTAATTTGAGGAGTAATTAAAATAGCCGGTGATTGATGCAATGACCATTAAGACAATGCGTCTCATTTTGGGGAAAGGGTGAGAAATTTGCTTGTATGAAGGATAGCTATCTCTTATTTTTAGTTGTTTTTTTTTTTTTAATTTTTGTGGGAACGTACTAGATGTATATATTTAACATATTTCATGAGATATTCTGATACAAGCACACAATGCATAGTAACCATATCAGGGTAAATGGGGTATCTGGCACCTCCAGCATTTATCCTTTGTATTACAAACTAATCTAATTAAACTATTTTAGTTTATTTATTTTTTTTTTGAGAAGGAGTCTCATTTTGTTGTCCAGGCTGGGGTGCAGTGGCGCAAT
This sequence comes from Cacajao melanocephalus, assembly GCA_963573385.1. NCBI lineage: Eukaryota > Metazoa > Chordata > Mammalia > Primates > Pitheciidae > Cacajao > Cacajao melanocephalus. The sequence goes on from CAUYLG010044825.1 coordinate 46,052, forward strand.
CCTGGAATCCTGGCTCACGGCAACCTCTGCCTTCTAGGTTCAAGCAATTCTGTCTCAGCCTTCTGAGCAGCTGGAATTACAGGCACCCACCACCACACCTGGCTTTTATATATATATATATATATATTTTTTTTTTTTTGAGATGGAATTTCACTCTTGTTGCCCTTGCTGAAGTGCAATGGCACGACCTCGGCTCACTGCAACCTCCGCCTCCCGGGTTCAAGCGATTCTCCTGCCTCAGCCTTCTGAGTAGCTGGGATTACAGGCATGCACCACCATGCCCAGCCATTTTTTTTTTTTTTGTATTTTTAGTAGAGATGGGGTTTCACTATGTGGGCCAGGCTGGTTTCGACCTCCTAACCTCAAGTGATCCACCTGCCTCGGCCTCCCAAAGTGTTGGGATTATAGGCATGAGCCACTGTGCCCAGCCCTCTTTTATTTATTTATTTATTTATTTATTTATTTATTTATTTATTTATTTTTGAGACAGAGTTTCCCTCCTGTTGCCCAGGTTGGAGTGCAATGGCACTATCTTGGCTCACCGCAACCTCTGCCTCCCGGGTTCAAGCAATTCTTCTGCCTTAGCCTCCCGAGTAGCTGGGATTACAGGCATGCGCCACCACACCCAGCTAATTTTGTATTTTTAGTAGACATGGGGATTTCTCCATGTTGGTCAGGCTGGTCTTGAACTGCTGACCTCAGCTGATCTGCCTGCCTTGGTCTCCCAAAGTGCTGGGATTACAGACGTGAGCCACCATGGCCGGCTCTTTTAGTCATTTTTAAACGTACAATAAATTACTGTTGACTGTAGTCACCCTGTTGTATATTTTTTTATTTTTATTTTTTATTTTTGAGAAGAGTTTCGATCCTGTTGCCCAGGCTGAAGTGCAATGGGCGATCTCAGCTCACTGCAACCTCTGCCTCCCACGTTTAAGCGATTCTCCTGCCTCAGCCTCCCGAGTAGCTGGGATTATAGGCATGCGCCACCATGCCCGGCCAATTTTGTATTTTTAGTAGAGACAGGGTTTGTCCCTTTTGGTCAGGCTGATCTCGAACTCCCAACTTCAGGTGATCTGCCCGCCTTGGCCTCCCAAAGTGCTAGGATTACAGGCGTGAGCCACTGTGCCCGGCCTGTGTATTTTTTTATTTTATTTTTTGAGACAGGGTCTCTCTGTGTTACCCAGGCTGGAGTGCAGTGGCAAGAACTCTGCTCACTGCAGCCTCGACCTCCCAGGCTCAAGCAATCCTCCTGTCTCAGCCTCCCAAGTCACTGGGACTACTGGTATGTGCTACCATGCCCAGCTAAGATACTTTTTTAAATGCTTAATCCAGAAGTCATTACAAATACTAGATCTTATTTATTCTATCTAACTATATTTTTGTACTGACTAACCATTCTGCCTTTCTCACCTCCACTACCCTTCTCACTCTCTGATAACCATCCTTCTACTCTCTTAGTTCAACCGTTTTTCTTTTCTCTTTCTTTTTCTCTCTCTCTCTTTCTTTCTTCTTTTTTTTTGATGGAGTCTCACTCTGTCACCCAGGTTAGAATGCAGTAGTGTGATCTCAGCTCACTGCAAACTCTGCCTCTTGGGTTCAAGCAGTTCTCCTGCCTCAGCCTCCCAAGTAGCTGGGATTACAAGTGTGCACTACCCCATCCAGGTAATTTTTGTATTTTTAGTAGAGACAGGGTTTCACCATGTTGGCCAGCTGGTCTCGAACTCCTTACCTCAGGTGATTTGCCCACCTCAGCTTCCCAAAGTGCTAGGATTACAGACATGAGGCACAACTGTTTTTCATTTTCAGCTCCCACAAATAAGTGAAAACTTTGGAAGCTTGTCTGTGTGCCTGGTTTATTTCACTTAGCATCATGACCTCCAGTTCCATTCACGTTGTTTCAAATGACAGGATCTTATTTGTTTTTATGGCTGAATGGTACTCCATTATGTGTATGTACTACATTTTCTTTATCCATTCACCTCTGCTGTTTTTTGTTTTTGTTTTGAGATGGGAGTCTCGCTCTGTCACTCAAGCTGAAGTGCAGTGGCACGATCTCAGCTCAGTGCAACCTCTGTCCACCCCCCAGGCTCAGGCAATTCTCCTGCCTCAGCCTCTCAAGTAGCTGGGATTACAGGTGCCTGCCACCATGCCCGGCTAATTTTTGTATTTTTAGTAGAAACGGGGTTTCACCTTGTTGGCCAGGCTGGTCAGACCTCAAGTGATCCGCCCGCCTCTCAAAGTGCTGGGATTACAGGCATGAGCCACCCTGTCCGATCTTGTATGGTTGTTTTTTTTTTTTTTGAGAGAGAGAGAGAGAGAGAGAGAGAGGGTTTTGCTATGTTGCCCAGGCTGGCATGCAGTAGCACAATCAGAGCTCACTGTAGCCTCAACTTCCTGGGCTCAAGCAAGCTTCTGACCTTAACTTCCCAAAGTGCTGGGATTATAAGCATGAGCCATTGCACCCGGCCCCCATTCAACTGTTGATGGACACTTAGGTTCCTTCCAAATCTTAGCTATTGTGAATAGCACTGCAATAAACATGAGAGTACAGATACTTTGATACATTTTTTTTTTTAATTTTATTTTTTTTACGACGGGGTTTCACCATGTTGGTCAGGCTGGTCTTGAACTCCCGACCTCAGGTGATCTGCCCGCCTTGGCCTCCAAAGTGCTTGGATTACAGGCGTGAGCCACCACGCCTGGCCTTTTTTTTTTTTTTTTTTTTGAGACAGAGTATCGCTCTGTCACCCAGGCTGGAATGCAGTGGTGGCACAATCTTGGCTCATGGTAACCTCTGCCTCCAGGGTTAAGAGATTCTCCCACCCCAGTCTCCCAAGTAGCTAGGATTACAGGTGTGCGCTACCATGCCTGGCTAATTTTTGTATTTTTAGTAGAGACAGCGTTTTGCCACGTTGGCCAGGCTGGTTTCCAACTCCTGGCCTCAAGGGATCTGCCTGCCTAGGCCTCCCAAAGTGCTGGGATTACAGGTGTGAGCCACCATGCCCAGCCTAGGGTGGTCATTTCTAAAGGTTTTGAATACAGAAGTATGGGAAGAGCTTTCTCCTTGGAATAAGTGGAAGAGTTTCGAGGGAGAAGAACTTGCTCCAGGGATTTCATGACACTGACTCCCATTTCTTGCTTCCTCCATGGTCAGTGGACTGGCATTTGAGTTTAGAACCCCTCATCTTATTTATTTATTTATTTATTATGAGACAGCTTCTGACTCAGTTGCCGAGGCTAGAGTACAGTAACATGATCACTGCTCACTGCAGCCTTGACTTCCCAGGCTCCAGCAATTCTTCCACTTCAGCCTCCCAAGTAGCTGGGACCACAAAGACGCACCACCACGCCTGGCTAATTTTTGATTTTTTGATAGAGATGGAGTTTCAATATGTTGGCCAGGCTGGTCTCAAACTTCTGACCCCAAGTGATCCACCTGCCTTGGCCACCCAAAGTGCTAGGATTACAGGCATGAGCCACTGTGCCTGAACAATTTTTAGTATTTTTATGTTTTATTTCCAAAAGCTTTGAACTTTTTACTATTTACGTGCAAATTTCCTTATTTTGAAAACAATTTCAAATTTACAGAGATGTTAAAAGGCTAGCGCTTTCAGCAAAGGCTGGAACTTCAGGGTAACATTTACCCAGATTCACCAGTTGTTAATATTTTGCCACATTTGCATTTTCTCTTTCTCTCTGTGTGTATATTTTATATATATCTATAGCTATACTTTTTTGGAAACTTTTTTTTTTTGAGATGGAGTTTCCCTGTCGCTCAGGCTGGAGTGCAGTGGCGCTATCTCAGCTCACTGCAACCTCTGCCTCCTGGGTTCAAGAGATTCTCTTGCCTCAGCCTCCCAAGAAGCGGGGATTACAAGGGCATGACACCACGCCCAGCTAATTTTTTTTTTGTATTTTTAGTAGAGACGGGGTTTCACCATGTTGGCCAGGCTGGTCTAGAGCTCCTGACCTCAAGTGATCTGCCTGCCTCAGCCTCCCAAAGTGCTGGGATTACAGGTGTGAGCCACTGCGCCCGACCTTTTGGAAATGTTTGAGAGTAGGTTGCATCTACCACACTCCCTTGCCCCATCATACTTCTTTGTATATTTACTAAGAATACACCCTGAGCCGAGCTTGGGGGCTTACGCCTATAATCCCAGCACTTGTGGAGGCCACGGTGGGTGGCGGGTGGATCACTTGAGATCAGGAGTTCGAAACCAGCCTGGCTAATTCAGTGAAACCCCATCTCTACTAAAAATAGAAAAGTTAGCTGGGCATGGTGGTGGGTGCCTGCAATCCCAGCTGCTCAGGAGGCTGAGGCAGGGAGAATCGCAAGAACCTTGGAGGCGGAGGTTGCAGTGAGCTAGGATCTCACCACTGCACTCCAGCCTGGGTGACAAGAGGGAGGGAGACTCTGTCTCAAAAACAAAAACAAAAACAAAAACAAAAACAAAAACAAAAATAACCCTGGTCTGTGGCTCATACCTATGATCCCAACACTTTGGGAGGCAGAGGCAGGTGGATAGCTTGAGGCTGGGAGTTCAAGACCAGCCTGGGCAATACAGCAAAACCCCATCTTTTTTTAAAAAAACAAAAAACAAAAAACCAAGAAACAAAAATTAGCTGGGCATGGTGGTGCACACCTATAGTTCCAGTCATAACTACATGGGAGAGTGAGGTGGGAGGATCACTTGAGCCCTGGAGGTGGAGGCTGCAATAAGCCAAAGTCCCCACTGCTGCACTCCAGCCTGGGTGACAGAGTAAGAGCCTGTCTCAACAACAGAAAAAAGAATGTATCCTTTCTTATCTACAGTAAAGTCATAACATATTCAGGAAATTTATCGTGGATGCAATATTTTGTAGTCTATATTTCAAATTCATCAATTTTCCGCATACTGTCTGTTCTGTTTTTATTTTGAGACAGGGTCTTGCTCTGTTGCTCAGGCTGGAGTGCAGTGGCAAGATCACGGCTCACTCAGCCAGGACCTCCTGGGCTCAAGCAATTATTTTTCCCTACCCACACCTGCCCCCATCACAGGTAACCAATTTGATTAGTTTTTGGTTTATATTTTGTTTTTCTTTGCAAAAACCTGCAGATATATTTGTTTTCATATTTCCCCTTTTTCCTTATATAAAAGGTAGCACAGAATTTAATCTTTTGAGGTTTGCTTTTTTTTTACTTTTGAGATGGAGTCTTGCTCTGTTATCCAGGCTGGAGTGCAGTGGCGCAATCTTGGCTCACCACAACCTCCGCCTCCTGGGTTCAAGTAATTCTCCTGCCTCAGCCTCCCAAGTAGCTGGGACTACAGGCGTGTGCCACCATGCCCAGCTAATTTTTATATTTTTAGTACAGACAGGGTTCTACTATGTTGGTCAGGCCGGTCTCAAACTCCTGACTTTGTGATCTGCCTGCCTCGGCCTCCCAAAGTACTGAGATTACAGGTATGAGCCACCGTGACCAGTGAAGTTTGCTTTCTTTACATAACGTATCTTGGAAATCACTCCATATCTAATCATAGTGCTATAATTTTTAAACTGCACACAATAAGACAACATTCCAGTTGTTACCCAATGACTTAATGAGGGGGTGGGTGCCACCCACTGAGCTAGGTATGAGGGATAGAGAAATGCCCTTTATGACCTTGAACTCCAAAAGAAACGTAAGACAAATAGAAACCAAAACAACACACTGCTCTGAGGGCCCAGAGGAGGGACTCAGTAACAGAGGACGTTCCAAAGAACTGATACTTGGGCTTGAAGATGAGAAAGTAGAGAATTCTGAGATAATTCTATGTGAACAGTGCTTGTATAAGGGCGTTACAGTAGGTAGCTAGTCAGAATGAGCAGGGCAGGAGTGCTGCCCCAACCCCACCATCAGGAATGTCAGGCAACCATCAGGTGATGGTCAGGGGGTTGTTAAACTGTATCTCTAAAATAATAATTGGTTGCAGCCAGCATGAAGGAAAGGCAGTCTACCAATAAGATGGAAAACACTTCAAACTGGTGATCAGCAGCTTCTCGATAAGATCTCAGAAGTTGGGCAAGTGGGCTCAAGTATGTGCACCAAGAGGAAAATGGTGGAGTTTAATGGTATATGGCCTTCTTCCAGGAATGCCCGACTATTAAGGGAAGAACACCTCAAGTGAGCATGGGCACAACTTCAGTAAATACATTGGGCATGTGGTCCCTCCAAGTGCTGGCAGGCCACTGTGCATGTGGACGGCCCACGCCAAGGGCGGAATCAGGGAAGAAGAGATGCAAACCCCTGGAAGCATGCCAACATGTGAAACCCCAAGTCGAAGGTCAAACCAGGGACTTGAATCTCTCAAGTCATTCGCTTGGCCCTCTTCCAAGTGATTTTTAAAGCATTCCTGCTTTAAAACTTTTTAATAAATGTTCACTCCTGCTCTAAAACTTGCCTCTGTCTCTCTCTCTGGCTTATGGCCCTTGATGGAATTCTTTCTTCTGAGGAGGCAAGAACTGAGGTTGCTGCAGACCCCATGCGAATTAGCTGCTCCTAGCAAGGCAAGGCAAGCTATGGAGAAGGGAGTTTCATAGGGCTAAAACTTAGAATTTCTGAGTGTGGAGCAGGATGGGGTAAGTAGATGGAGGTTAGAGTGCTCAGTGCTCACAATGAGGGTAGAGAGGTGGCATGGCACCAGGCGGTCCAGGTAATGCCAGGAAAAAGCTGGACTGTGTTAGGGAACCCAGGAGACACGAGGGCCTTTAAAATAGCATTTGGATCCACTCACCTCACTAATATTTCATTGAGTGCCTGCAGTGTGCTAGGTACTGCAGAGCAAGAAATAAGTCAAGATCGCAATTCTTAGGGAGCTGACATTAGCAGGAAGACAGAATTAAAGGAGCTGTTAGACTACAGTGGAATAAACTGCTGGACGAGCACACAGAAGGGAAAACTAGCACGTGTGAAGGCAGGAGTGAGGAAGGGTGAAAGACTATTACCCAAAGAGTAAGGGAGTCTTTTTTTTTTTTTTTTTGAGACTGAGTCTTGCTCTGTTGCCCAGGCTGGAGTGCAATGGCGCGAACTCAGCTCACTGCAACCTCTGCCTCCCCGGTTCAAGCAATTCTCCTGTCTCAGTATCCCAAGTAGCTAGAATTACAGGTATGCACCACCACGCCAGGCTAATTTTGTATTTTTAGTAGAAATGGGGTTCCTCCATGTTGGTCAGGCTGGTCTCGAATTCCCAACCTCAGGTGATCTGCCCGCCTTGGCCTCCTAAAGTGCTGGGATTACAGGCATGAGCCACCACATCTGGCCGTGTAAAGCAATCTTGTAGCTATGTGTGCACGTGTTTGGTGTGGAGGGGCTAGAAAGAGTTCCAGTGCTGGCTGAGCGCGGTGGCTCACGCCTGTAATCCCAGCACTTTGGGAGGCCAAAGCGGGCAGATCAAGAGGAGTTTGAGACCAGTCTAACCAACATGGTGAAACCCTGTCTCTACTACAAATACAAAAATTAGCTGGGCATGGTGGCATGCAAGCCTGTAATCTCAGCTACTCAGGAGGCTGTGTCTGGAGAATCGCTTGAACCTGGGAGGCAGAGGTTGCAGTTCGTCGAGATTGTGCCACCTCTCTACCCTCATTGTGAGCACTGAGCACTCTAACCTCCATCTACTTACTCCATCCTGCTCCACACTCAGAAATTCTAAGTTTTAGCCCTATGAAACTCCCTTCTCCATAGCTTGCCTTGCCTTGCTAGGAGCAGCTAATTCGCATGGGGTCTGCAGCAACCTTAGTTCTTGCCTGGGTGACAGAGACTCCGTCTCAAAAAAAAAAAAAAGTTTCAATGCTAAATGAAGAAAGACTGAGACATTGAGAATTTCGCTGGGATTAAGACCACATGGATGTAACAGCTCCACTTCATTCTTCACATTGAGAGTAAACCTTTAAAAATGTAAATCTGACCTCTTTTCACTTTTTTTGTTTTTGGGGGACAGTCTTGCTCTGTGACCTAGGCTAGGGTGCAGTGATGCGATATGGTATCACTGCTACCTCCACCTCCAGGGTTCAAGGTATTCTCCTGCCTCAGCCTCCTGAGTAGCTGAGATTACAGGCATATGCCACCACACTCAGCTAATTTTTGTATTTTTAGTAGAGACACGGTTTCACCATGTTGATCAGGCTGGTTTCAAACTCCTGACCTCAAGCTTCCCAAAGTACTAGGATTACAGGCATGAGCCACCATGCCCAGCCTCTTTTCACTTTCTTGAAAAAGTTCCCCACTGCTTTAAGGATAATGTCCAGGTCTCTTACAAGACTTGCCAGCCTTTAAAACCTGGTCCCAGGTTAGCTACCTCTTCCCCCCTTTAATTTTATGGTTAGACCAAGCAGAGATCTTAGTCACGTCCTATTCCCCTGCCTAGAAACCCATCTCCCAGCCAGGAATGGTGGCTCACGCCTGTTAATCCCAGCACTTTGGGAGGCCGGGGTGGGTGGATCACCTGAGGTCAGGAGTTCGAGACCAGCCTGACCAACATGGTGAAACCCCGTCTCTATTAAAAATGCAAAAATTAGCAGGGCATGGTGGCACACGCCTGTAATCCCAGCTACTCAGGAGGCTGAGGCAGCAGAATTGCCTGAACTCGGGAGGAGGAGGTTGCAGTGAGCTGAGATCTCACCATTGTACTCCAGCCTGGGTAACAAGAGCAAAACTCTTATCTGGGGGGCGGGGAAAGAAACCCATCTCCCTACCCTCTTATCAGTTTTTTTTTTTTAATTTAAAATTTATTTCTTGTAGAGACAAAGTCTCACTAGGTTGCCCAGGGTGTTCTCAAACTCCTGGCCTCAAACAATCCTCCTGCCTTGGACTATCAAAGTGTTAGGATTACAGGTGTGAGAGCCACTGCCCCTGGCCCTCGTGTCGGTTATATGGTCACCCAACACTGCATTAAGATTAGGTGTCACTGCCATTCGCTCTTGTAGTGCCCTGTGCTTCACCTACTAGATTTCGTCAAATTCTCTGAATCCACCACTAGCGTGAAATCCTTGAGAGCAGAAAGCAGTTTAATTATCCTGTGTCCAAAACACGTAACTGAATGCCCCAATGCCCAACTCGTTTTGAATGAATGAAGTTACCTTCTTTGTAGGGTTGGGTGGAGGATTTTCAACTCAGAACTTTGGCGTTCAGATAGTCTTTGTTACTACAGTTTAAAGATTCATTCTCGGGCATGGAGGAACAATTCAGGTTAAAATCTATAAAATTTACAATAATTTAGGACGAGGCATAAATTTATCTGCAAAGATCAACAGGCTCAAACGAATGAATCACTTTAATGCTCATCAGTCTTTTACTTAAAGCAAACAGGGTGGAGAGCAACTCTTTGCGAAACCTACCACCTGCCCAAAAGCGCAGTCGCTCGGGTGGTCCAGTCCAGAAGAGATTTTTAGCACTTAAGGCTCCGCCCAAAGGCCCCAAGTGGCGGAAGAGCCTCACGCACGACGGGCCGCCTCACAGTACCGCGGAAGCATCGCGACGCAGCGCCAGCGTGGGCGGAGCGGCCGGCCCTTCCTCTGTCGCCTTCGGCTCCTCCCACACCGCCTCACACGCTCATTGTGAAGCGACAGCGGCCGCCGACTTCTAAGGCGGTTTGAGACCTTGAGACCCTAAATCCTTGGCGCGCGTGAGCGCCCGCGCCGCTCCTTACCCACTGCCAGGGCTAGGGTTGCGAGGTTCACCGACTTGATTCTCTCCCCACCTCCGCCTCCCGCGGGAGCTCACCGCGCCGGTGTGCGCGCCACCGCGCCACCGCTCGTTCCGGCTGCCCCTCCCCCCGGGAGCTCCCGCCCGCTCGCTCCTCCCTCCCCGCGCCCCGGCGACGCGCACGCGCGCCAGCCCGGCTCGCGCCCTCTCGCTTTCCTACAGCCCGCGAGACCCCCTCCCCTTCCGCCTCGCGGCGCTTCCTCGCGCCGCGGTCTTCTCTCTCCACCCCCGACACCGCGGGGCTCCCCCCGCCCGCCAACGGCGGGCCCCGACTGCCCGATCCCCCTCGCTTCCCGCGGTCTCCGGCGGGGCCCCAGCCCCGGCCCCCTCTCTCCCTCCCTTCCCTCTGATTCCCCTTCCGGACGCTGCCATCATGTTGAAGCCTCAGCCGCCACAACAGCCCTCCCAGCCCCAGCAGCCGCCCCCGACGCAACAGGCCGTGGCCCGCCGGCCCCCCGGGGGCACCAGCCCTCCCAACGGCGGGCTCCCGGGGCCGCTGGCCACCTCCGCGGCTCCGCCTGGCCCTCCGGCGGCCGCGTCCCCCTGCCTAGGGCCTGCGGCCGCTGCCGGGAGCGGGCTCCGCCGGGGAGCCGAAGGTATCTTGGCGCCGCAGCAGCCGCCACCGCAGCAGCACCAGGAGAGGCCGGGGGCCGCCACCATCGGCAGCGCCAGGTGAGGAGGGTGGGCTCAGGGCGGGGGAGCCGCGGCCACCCGGAGGCGGGGGCTCGGTTCCGGGGGGACGTACCCCGACCCGGCACCGTGAGGGGCACTGGCGGGCGGGGAGCCCCCGTGAAGCCGGGGGAGGGCCCCCTCAGGTCCAAACAGGTCGGAGGGAAGGGGCCACCGGAGCGCTGAGGGGCCGCGCTCGGCTCTCGGGGCCTAGTCAGGGCTCGCAGCCCCGGCCTTCAGGGGAGGCGGGGCGCATCCAGCCGGCGCCGTCGGAACGGGGAGTTGGCGGGGGGGGGGTCGAGGAGGTGATCGGGGTCCCCGGTTCCATTACCACGAAGGGTCTCGCGGTTCCAGGCTTTAGCCAATGGGGAGTCTGCTGCGGGAAGGGGTCCCCTGCCGTAGCCAATGGAGGGGGGCGCGCGGCCCACAGTTTGGCCAATGGGGAGGGAGGGACTTGGGAGCGGGTTGCTGCCTCCCTTTTCCCGGTCTGGCCAGTAGGAGGGGAGCGAGGTGGGCGGGGGGACGGAAGGAGGGACGACAGGGAGGACTGCGGGACGGGAACTTCTGGCGCGCGCGCCCCCTTCCCGTACGTGCGCGTGGATGCTCGATCTCATGACCCGGGCATTCGCGCGTCCCGGGAACACCTAGGGCAGGGGCTGGAAGAATTCGTGGAGGGGCTCGTCTGGTGGCGGTGCATGAGTAGTGGGCGCCCTGCTCAGTTTTTCCTGTGCGCGTGTGTGTGTTAAAGGAATTGAGAGTGGCGGCACACGCAGGCGCAGTGGGCTGTGATCGCGTGAGGTGGGGGGGTTCGAAGAGGCCCGTGGGTCTTAGTGCGCAGGCGCAGACCGGGCGATGCCTCCCGGTGGATGGCTTTTGCGGCTGCGCTGTCCCCCAGCCCCGCCAGCGGCCCCCTCTTCGCCCTCCTTAACCGCCGGTTACATCAGCCAGCGACGAGCAGGGTTACCTGGCGATTGGTGACATCCGCAGAGTGGGTAACGGGCTGAATGAGTCATGAGGTCGAGGGGATGGGTGTGGAGGGGATACCCCTCCTCCCAGGGTTTGAGGCACCAGGCTGCTGAAAATGATTGTCTTTTCTGTTCGGGAGGTAACGTGTCTGAGCTAGGTAGTTCTGAAGCTGCATGCACTCTTGGAGCTTTTGCCTGCACAGCTGGGGTGTATTTTTGGTTAATCTGTAGCATTGATCTGTTGGTAGCATGCAGCCCTAACCCCTTTCTCGTTGGTTCTTAGAGCAATTGACAACCATTGTTGATTGAGATATTTTTTTTACTGGCATTTGGAGGAAATGTGTTTATTGGCTTTTTAACGCCTTTTTTTTTCCTTCTTCTACAAGATGAAAATCTTACTGATTGGCCAGGTGAAGTGGCTCATGCCTGTAATGCCAGCACTTTGAGAGGCAGAGGTGGGAGGATCCCTTGAGCCCAGGAGATCGAGACCAGCCTGGGCAACATAGGGAAATCCTATCTCTACTAAAAATAAAATAATAATAATAATAAAAAAAAGCCAGGAGTGGAGGTGCCCACCTGTAATCCCAACCAGTCGGGAGGCCAAGGCAGGAAGATCACTTGAGCCTGGGAGGTTGAGGCTGCACTGAGCTGAGATTGTGCCACTGCACCCTAGCCTAGGCAACAGAGGGAGACCCTCTCAAAAAAACAGAAAAGAAAAGAAAAAAATCTTACTGATGAACGATTTTATAGTCTAAATCAGCATCATCAAGTGATACATGTTTCTGGAATTTAACATTAATTTCATAGTGGTCTAAGAAGGCTTAAACAGACTTAAATAACTAATTTCTTGTTTTTTTCGCTTATAGGGGACAGAGCACAGGAAAGGGACCCCCACAGTCACCTGTGAGTGTCTCCTCCCACCCTCTTTAAGATACAGGGACCTAAAAGATGCATAATGTGGGAATTTAGGGCACATTAGGTCTGGAGAGAGTCTGATGTACTCAGGAGGGCTGTGGGCCCAGCATGCACAAGGCAGAATGAGTAGAGTGTGGGCATTTAGAAAACAAAGTGAGGTGTTGACTGGTTATTTTAAGTCTCTCTCCTATGTTAACTGACAGGTGTTTGAAGGCGTCTACAACAATTCCAGAATGCTGCATTTCCTTACAGCTGTTGTGGTAAGTTGGTACTTAACTCCTGGGTTGTTTAAGGAACGTAATGCGTCCATTTTCTGGAGATACTCTTATTTTTCCTTCTCTGCCAGGGCTCCACTTGTGATGTAAAGGTGAAAAACGGCACCACCTATGAGGGTATCTTCAAGACGCTAAGCTCAAAGGTTAGTGTACTCAAATGTGATGATTTTTGGAGTTGCAGAAGAGGAGGAGAAAGAAATACGTTCATCAAAGGTGTCGGTTGGGTGGTGTCAGAATATGCTTTTAGTTATTTCTGTAGGCCTATGCTGAATAGTGCTGCAGGGAAGAAAGACAAATTTGAGGGCTGGGTACTTTAACGTTTACATAAGTTTAAATTTTTGTGAGTTTTGCTAAGTCCTGTGGCTCATGTTGAGAAAACAATGCATTTGGTTCCAAGCGTATTGAGGATGTGGTGTTGTGAAAAGTTTGGGAAGGATAAGAGAAAGCTAGTGCTATTTTTGCCTTCACATTTCTTGAAACTGACCCTAGGGTGTGGGGAATGGGGCGTTTGTAGTTTGAACTAGCAGTGGATGCTGTGCATCGGAAAGCATCTGAGCCAGCAGGTGGCCCTCGTCGGGAGGACATCGTGGACACCATGGTGTTTAAGCCAAGTGATGTCATGCTTGTTCACTTCCGAAATGTTGACTTCAACTACGCTACTAAAGGTACTGTCCTAGGCTGTTACCTCAGACCTGCTCTGTGTGCATAGAGGGCAGTTTGCATGCAGGTGGAACATGTAGATGTGTTTGGGTTTTTTCATTTTTTTGCCTTAATGCCTTTTCTTTTTTTTTTCCTGAGGAAAGTGGCTGGATTTTTTTTCTTAAAAGCATGTTTTGATGTCTAATATATAATGGGATGAATTCCAGTCTGTGTTGTGGTTCTTCCTATTTTCTTTACTTAGTTTTTAACTTATTTGTTTTTTTTGGAATCATAATCTTGATAGGCTTTTGTACTTTTTCTCTTGCTTCCCTACCCCCTGGCCATCTTGACACACAGGCACACATACTCTGGGCATCTTAAATTTCTTGCTCCTGTATAACTTGTGGGGAGTGGGGTTAGGGGATGTTGGAAAAAAGTCTGTGAAATATGGCCTGACTCCTGATCTTCACCTCTGCCCCCACAGACAAGTTCACCGATTCAGCCATTGCCATGAACTCGAAAGTGAATGGGGAACACAAAGAGAAGGTGCTTCAGCGCTGGGAGGGGGGTGACAGCAACAGCGACGACTACGACCTTGAGTCTGACATGGTATAGTCTCCTTCCCTGAGAACCTGGGAGCTGGACAGACAGAATGAGTTGTTGACAGTGAGGTTCATTTGAGGGGAGAGGGAAATATTTACTGCTGCCTATTGATGATGGTCAGATAACAAATAGAAAGGTTGAGAAAATAGCAAAGTAAAAACCTAGTCTCAGCTGGGGGCAGTGGCTCATGCTTGTAGGCCCATCACTTTGGGAGGTCAAGGCCAGTGGATCACTTGAGGCAAGGAGTTTGAGACCAGCTCAGACAACATGACAAAACCCTGTCTTGATAGGATATATAAAAACTAGCAAGGGGTGGTCGCATGTACCTGTAGTCCTAGCTACTTGGAAGCTGAGGTGGGAGGATCACTTGAGCCTGGGAAGGGTCAAGGTTACAGTGAGCTGTGGTTGCGGCAACTGCACTCCAGCCTGGCCCGACCCTGTCACACCTACACAAAAAAAACCCAACTTACTCTCTTATTATCTAATTAACAACTGCTAGCATTTGCATCAAGTTATTTTTCAGCATAACAAAAAGTATCGATTACTGTGTAGGCTCATTTATCTTCCCCAAATCTGCTACTCTGAGGGGTTTAAAATCTCTCATGAGGCTGAGTGTAGTGAGCTCATGCCTGTAGTCCCAGCTACTTGTGAGGCCAAGGCAGGAGGATCACTTGAGCCCCAGGAGTTTGAGGCTGCAGTGAGCTGAGATTGTGCCACTGGACTCTAGTCTGAGCGACAGAGTGAGGCTTTCTCAAAAAACAACAAAAAAAACCTGTCATGAGTAGAGCTGAGCATGGTGGTACACACCTGTAGTCCCAGCTACTCAGGAGGCTGAAGTGCACTATGATTGGACTTGCGAACGACCACTGTGCTTCAGCCTGGACATCATAGTGAGACCATGTGTTGAGAAACAAATGTCTTGTGAATAAATACATTATTGTTTTGTTATGTCTAGTTTGTACAAGAATTGGTTTATCTCGCCTTTTTAAATTTCTTGTGGTGCTACGTGGATCTAGTTCTTTGCGTCTGTTGTGTATTATCTTTATATTTACACACGTATGTATGCACAGCAAATTGTATTCTTATTTGCATTTTGTTGCCATTATTTTGCTACTAACTATAATATCTTGCTGGACTTTTAGAACGTGTATTCCCCACACACGTGCCAGAATTTCTCTTGAATGTCTTGGAAATCGAATTTTTAGGTCTTAAGACTTTCAGTTTTAATAGTTATTGCTAATTTGTGCTGTAGTTGTTAGTAGTTATTATCAAATGCAGTTAGTAATTACAGTTATTAGTTGATTACTTTCGCCAGCCACATTCCTATTTTTTTCATTCTTGGTTTGGTCGCTTGTTTTTGAGACAGGTGCTTTTTTTTTTTGAGACAGGATCTTACTCTGTCGCCTAGGCTGGAGGCTGGAGTGCAGTGGTTTGATCTCAGCATACTGCAACCTCTGCCTCCCAGGTTCAAGTGATTTTCCTGCCTCAGACAGTACTGCAAGCACACGCCACCATGGATGGCTAATTTTTCTATTTGTAGTAGAGATGGGGTTTCACCATATTGGCCAGGTTGGTCTCAAACTCCTGACCTCAGGTGATCCGCCCACCTCCCAAAGTGCTGGGATTATAGGTCCGGCCAGTCACCCAGGCCTAAGTACAGTGGTGTCATAAGGGTTCACTGTAGCTTCAAACTCCTGGGCTTAAGTGATCCTCTCTCCTCAGTCTCTGAGTAGTAAGTAGCTAGGACCCCGGGCAGGTACCACCCCACCCGGCTGTTATGTTATTTTTTTGTAGAGATGGGCTCTTGCTTTGTTGCCCAGGCCGGCCTTGAACTCCTGACCTCGGGAGGTCCTCCTGCCTCAGCTTTTATAGGTTTCAGCTACTGTGCCCAGCCAATTTGGTCACATTTTGGTTTTTAACCTGATGGAAAGGAAGTGACTTGTCGTTGTTGCTTTACTTGCTGGATTTTAAAGCCTCCTTTCTTCCTCCCCAGTCCAATGGATGGGACCCCAATGAAATGTTCAAGTTCAATGAGGAGAACTACGGTGTGAAGACCACCTATGATAGCAGTCTTTCTTCTTATACGTGAGTGTCTTGGTGCTTTCCAGGTGATGTGTTGAGGATGTGGGGTTACTAAGAGAAGATAGATTTCCAGGTAGAACTTTGCTCATTCTTCACTGGATGTCCAGGGTTGCTGTTCCTGCTCCTACTCTGCCTTGTGGAACTGTTCCCTCAGAGGTTTTTTGTTTGTTTTTTTGAGATGGAGTCTCACTCTGTCACCTAGGCCTGGAGTGCAGTGGTATGGTCTCAGTTCACTGCAACCTCCGTCTACCGGGTTCAAGCGATTTTCCTGCCTCAGCCTCCTGAGTAGCTGGGATTACAAGCGCCTGCCACCATGCCTGGCTAATTTTTTTGTATTTTTAGTAGATACGGGGTTTTACCACGTTGGCCAAGCTGATCTTGAACTCCTGGCCTCATCCACCTGCCTTGGCCTCCCAAAGTGGATTACAGGCATGAGCCACTGCGCCTGGCCAAAGGTTTTAAGCATCTAAGTGTTTCTCACATTTACAGATAAGGCTACCTGAGATATAGTAGGTGCCTGTTAAACCCAGATGTTGAGTTGAGAGGATTAAATACTTATGTGCCTGAACTGGTTGAAATATTTTTCCTTTTCTCCTGTTTGTCCCCTGGTACTGGGATGGTGGTGGTCTGTGGGTGCCGTCTCAGGGTGCCCTTAGAAAAGGACAACTCAGAAGAGTTTCGTCAGCGAGAGCTACGTGCGGCCCAGTTAGCTCGAGAGATTGAATCAAGCCCCCAGTACCGCCTACGGATTGCCATGGAGAACGATGATGGGCGCACTGAAGAGGAGAAGCACAGTGCAGTGCAGCGGCAGGGTTCAGGGCGGGAGAGCCCCAGCTTGGCATCCAGGTGACTGTCATGAACAGCTGGGACTGTCCTGGAGCCTGGGCCCAGAACTGATGGATGTGTGCTGTAGTTTAAGCCTCGAGACCATGTGAAATGTCGTACAGAGGTTTAGGGTTGAAGTCCAGCAAGGTTACATAATTTGCCCAAAGTAACAAGGCTGAATGAATGAGGCTTGAAGATCTAGGAAAAGAAACATTTCAGAACTTTGGTTTAGTTTAGCTTTTTTTTTGTATTCATTTATATATGCTTTTTTTTTTTTTAATAAAAGTGAAATATAACTACATTATGTGTATCTTATAGAAGCTCCCCCTGGAACTACAGTGTGATCTTACCTTTGTCATAGGTCAGGAGTTGTAGAATTGTGGAGCACTGGCCAGGTTGGTTGGCTCAGAGTTGATGTCACATAAGGTCATAAGCCACAGAACATTTAACTAGGTCAGATCTTCAAGTGGGATAGTGCTAGAGCCAGGCAGTCTGTATGTTTGGGTCAGAAGTGGGAGACTTTAGAAGAAGAAATGGCTTCATCTTTCCAAAACGTGGGTTTTGTGGCTACCTGGCCTTATTTGAACTCTTTCCTCAGGGAGGGGAAGTATATCCCTCTGCCTCAACGAGTCCGGGAAGGCCCCCGGGGAGGAGTTCGATGCAGCAGCTCTCGGGGTGGGCGGCCTGGCCTTAGCTCTCTGCCACCTCGTGGCCCTCACCATCTGGACAATAGTAGCCCTGGCCCAGGTTCTGAGGCCCGTGGTATCAATGGAGGTGAGTTATGAGGTAAACTTGGCGGGGCAAGGAAGGGGATGCCGAGGAGGTTGAGAGGGTAATTGCAGGGGTTTGGGTGGGTTGCAATGATGCTGCGTTGGTGGGAATGTAATGTAGCAGGTTGTTTGCCTCTTCTGACATTTTCTTCATCTTAAAAAAAAACAAACAGGCCCTTCCCGCATGTCCCCAAAGGCACAGCGGCCTCTGAGAGGTGCCAAGACTCTGTCTTCGCCCAGTAATAGGCCTTCTGGAGAAACTTCTGTTCCACCACCTCCTGCAGGTAAAGCTTCAGTAGTGTTGGATGAAGAAATGGATAGAAACTGATAAATGTCATCTGTTTTATAAATTGATAAATATGTCAGTTGTTACAATGGTGGAATGGGAGATAATTTTAAGATGTTTTGGGATTTTGGGATTTAGTTATATTGGGAAAGAAATCTTCAGTTTCTCTGGTGCAGAAATCTCAACCTAGCAATCCATGGGTTGTGTCTGCTTGGCAGACATCTTTTGAGATTTGAATCAGTTGCTGACTTTTTTGTGTGTGTGCAATGGAGTCTCACATTGTTGCCCAGGATGGAGTGCAGTGGTGCCAGCTCACTGCAACGTCCGCCTCCCTTTAAGCAATTCTCTTGCCTGAGCCTCCCCAGTAGCTGGAGTTACAGGCGCCTGTCACCACACCTGGCTCATTTTTTTTTTTATTTAGTAGAGATAGGATTTTACTGTGTTGACCAGACTAGTCTCGAACTCCTGACCTCATGATCCACCTGGCCGTCTTCTAAGTTTTTAAAACAGGCCAAGGTGGGCAGATTGCTTGAACCCAGGAGTTTAAGACCAGCTTGGGCAACATGGCAAAACCCCATCTCTACAAAAAATTTAAAAATTAACTGGGCATGATGGTGTGCACCTGTACTCTGAGCTACTTGAGAGGCTGAGCTGGGAGGATTGCTGAGCCCAGGAGCACTCCAGTCTGGGGAACAGAGCAAGACCCTGTCTCTAAATAAATAAATGAAATAATAGAAACCATAGAAAATTTTTGGTTTCTTTCAAATTACAGGAGGTTCTGTCAACTGAGCTTGCCTCCCTACATAGCTCGAGTTGACTGGGACAGAATCCCAGCTACCCCCTTAAGTGTTCCAGTCAGCGGGGCAGGGTGGATCACCTGAGGTCAGGAGACCAGCCTGACCAATGTGGTGAAACCCCATCTCTACTAAAAAAAATACAGAATTAGCTGGGTGTGGTGGTAGGCACCTATAATCCCAGCTACTAGGGAAGCTGAGACAGGAAAATCACTTGAACCTGGAAGGCAGAGGTTGCAGTGAGCCAAGATCTTGCCATTACACTCCAGCCTGGGCAACAAGAGTGAAACTCCGTCTAAAAAAAACAAAAAGCATTCTAGTCACTGATGATGCCTACCAGGCCATTTACTTGCTTATATTACCTGCTTTGGCCTTCTAGACATTTAAGTGGGTGACCCTAGGTGTATAGTATGTAAACTTTCTTGCTGATTTGAGTAAGGCCCTTGTACTTACTACTGTTGACCAGTAGTAACCATCCTACAGCTCCCCCTTTTCTTCCAGTGGGCCGGATGTATCCCCCGCGTTCTCCCAAGTCTGCTGCACCTGCCCCAATCTCAGCTTCCTGTCCTGAGCCTCCCATTGGCTCAGCAGTGCCAACTTCTTCAGCCTCCATCCCTGTGACCTCATCAGTCTCAGATCCTGGAGTGGGCTCCATTTCCCCAGCTTCTCCAAAGATTTCCCTGGCCCCCACAGATGGTAAGAGCTAGGTGTTTGAGTGCTGTGGATGCATGTTGAGTATGTTGTGTGGTTCTGGACAGAAGGACTTTTGGGCATTTCTCTTCTCCTTGCATAGTAAAAGAACTCTCTACCAAGGAACCTGGGAGAACTCTGGAGCCCCAGGAGCTGGCTCGGATAGCTGGGAAAGGTGAGGGTGGTTTGTTTTTTGTTTTTTTTTCTGCTGAGGACTAATGCTCCTTTGGGGGAGAGTATTTTAGTTAAGAAGTTTGTTGGAATTCAGAGGCAAACAGTGTTTATCAGCTCTTGGATCGCAGTTACACTTCCGTGATACTCAGGAGTTTCTCCTTTTTTCTTTGCTTACTTGTTCTCTATTTTCCTGGCACTATGTAGTCACCTTAGAGAAAGAATGTATTGTATGTTCTCCTTTTTCACTTGTTTTCTCTTAGTCCCTGGTCTTCAGAATGAACAGAAACGATTCCAACTGGAAGAACTGAGAAAGTTTGGGGCCCAGTTTAAGGTGAGAGAACTGTGGAAGTGAGCTGGGATGTTAGCAGGTTAAAGGGGTTAGGGGTGCTTCGTAGACAAGGCAAAGGACGAGGTAGGGGTCAAAAAGATGAAATCAAGGATGAAAGAAGAAAGCAAGGCCTAGGGTCTAGGTCAGACTGGACCATGTATGTATTTCTCTCTTCCAGCTTCAGCCCAGTAGCTCACCGGAGAACAGCCTGGATCCTTTTCCTCCCCGGATCTTAAAGGAGGAGGCCAAAGGAAAGGAGAAGGAGGTTGATGGTCTCTTGACTTCAGAGCCCATGGGGTCTCCCGTCTCCTCCAAGACAGAGTCCGTATCGGATAAGGAGGACAAACCATCCCTGGCACCAGCAGGAGGCACTGAGGGGCCAGAGCAGCCCCCACCACCTTGCCCAAGCCAAACCGGCAGCCCCCCAGTGGGCCTTATCAAGGGAGAGGATAAGGATGAGGGCCCTGTTGCTGAGTGAGTGGAGCTGGGTGGGGCGCTGGGAGGATGACAGGAAGGATGGGAGCAAGCCGTGAAGATTTACCGTACTTTCTTTCACAGACAAGTGAAGAAATCAACGTTGAACCCCAATGCCAAGGAGTTCAATCCTACAAAGCCTCTGCTATCTGTGGTGAGCTGGGTTGGAAGAATGTGGACTTTGGTTTCTGTGGGGAGACTTGAGCAGTGCTTATAGATGAATTCCAGGACCACTTGACTAGCAGGCAGTGTGAGGAGATGTCATAAAAATGTAAGGATGGCAGCTTTGGGGCAGGCTTGGGGAAAGTGGACTCAGTTCTCCAGGGTTGAATGACCAGAGATCCCAGTGAGTCTGACGAGGAGTTAACGGGTTTTTCATTGGTTCTTGGCATTTGGCTGAGGGAGTATTAAGAGTGAGGTAGTCATGAACAGAAGCTCTATTAGGGCCAGCTGACTTGGCCTGAGCCCTTGTATTTGGAAGGTTTGTGATCTTGGACGTCACTTAAATTCTCTGCCTCACCTGTAATTTGACAATGCTCATCTCTCAGGGTTTAGTGTGAGGCTTAACCAAGATCAGTGCAGAATGTGTTTGGTACCTAGCATTTCATGGATGCTAGCTGTTACTACTGTAGGCATGGCCAGGAGTAGAAGGGAAGATACGAAATAAAATTATCTTCCCCTGTTTTTTGCAGAATAAATCCACTAGTACTCCAACTTCTCCGGGGCCCCGGACTCATTCAACTCCCTCCATCCCGGTGCTGACAGCAGGCCAGAGTGGGCTATACAGCCCCCAGTACATCTCCTACATACCTCAGATCCACATGGGACCAGCTGTGCAGGTATGCGGAGAGATTGACTGGGCCCGGGGTTAGTGAGTGAGATTTGGTGGGGCTGCCTGAGGGACCAGGTCAGGCCTGTTCTGGGCATTTGTGAGCAAGTCGTTCAGCCTCATCTGTGTCCTCATCCCTAGGCACCTCAGATGTATCCGTATCCTGTATCTAATTCAGTGCCTGGGCAGCAGGGCAAGTACCGGGGAGCAAAAGGTGAGCAGGGCTGGCAGGGGCAGGCAGTGAGGCTGCCAAGGGCTTGCTGGTAGGTGGAGCTTGAGCTCTGTTCTCTTCCTCCTCCTCCAGGCTCCCTGCCCCCGCAGCGCTCGGACCAACACCAGCCAGCCTCAGCCCCGCCGATGATGCAGGCCGCTGCGGCTGCTGGCCCGCCTCTAGTGGCTGCCACGCCCTATTCTTCCTACATCCCCTACAACCCTCAGCAGTTCCCAGGCCAGCCTGCCATGATGCAGCCTATGGCCCACTACCCCTCACAGGTGACTATGGCCCAGGAGGGCAGTGAGGATCCAGGGCCCCTGCTAGGGATCCCATCTTTAGAGACTCGGGAGCTGGCTGGGGAGGCAGGCAGCGTTGTGGATGGGATCGGCCAGCTGTGGGATTGGCGGTGTCTCATTTGGGCTTGAACCCTGGCTTTGGTGGCACCTGTAACAAGGCATTGGATATCTGTATCTCTGAAGTGTGCCGGAAGTAGTGTCTGCTGGGTGGGATTGTTGTGAATGTTGAATCAATAGGGTGATTGTGAGGAGGCCCGAGCAGTGCTATGCAAGCAGTGACTGGTAGGAGGACACCTTCCTAGCTGGCTGTGCCAACCACTCCTCTCTCTGTCCTGCCAGCCGGTGTTTGCCCCCATGCTTCAAAGCAACCCACGCATGTTGACGTCGGGCAGCCATCCCCAGGCCATCGTGTCATCTTCCACCCCTCAGTACCCTTCTGCGGAGCAGCCCACCCCCCAAGCCCTTTATGGTGAGTCCTGCTGCGCCTGGCCCCTCTGTTCTGGGCTGTGCGCTGACCCCCTCTGGTGTGTTCAGCACTGGTTTTCCCTCTTTTCTGCTGCAGCCACTGTTCACCAGTCCTACCCACACCATGCCACGCAGCTCCATGCCCACCAGCCGCAGCCAGCTACCACACCTACTGGGAGCCAGCCGCAGTCCCAGCATGCGGCCCCCAGTCCTGTCCAGGTGCCTGCCGTTGGGGGTGCTGAGTGGTTGGGGCAGGAATAGGTGGTTGGGTGAGTGGGATAGAGCTAGGGGCATTTCTCAGTGTCGAGGACCAGGGGCCAGCAAGTAGCTGGCCTGGGTGGCACTCAACCTTGCCCTCCCCCGACAGCATCAGGCGGGGCAGGCCCCACACCTGGGCAGTGGACAGCCACAGCAGAATCTGTACCACCCAGGGGCCCTGACAGGCACACCGCCCTCTCTGCCACCGGGACCTTCTGCCCAGTCCCCTCAGAGCAGCTTCCCCCAGCCAGCCGCTGTGTATGCCATCCACCACCAGCAGCTGCCCCACGGCTTCACCAACATGGCCCATGTTACCCAGGTAAGAGCCCAGCCGACCCACTACTTCTGGGTCTGTTTGCCAGGGCCTGTCTGCAATGGGGCCATCCCATTCCTAAGTCCCTGGTTCTACCTTGCCCTAGTGCTCCCTGATTCTGGCTCTCAGAGTCCGTCTCAGGATTTTGTGGTCCTCCTAGCTACTTTTTTTGTTCTCTACAGGCCCATGTCCAAACTGGAATCACAGCAGCCCCGCCCCCTCACCCTGGGGCTCCCCACCCGCCCCAGGTGATGCTGCTGCACCCACCCCAGAGTCATGGGGGGCCCCCCCAAGGCGCGGTGCCCCAGAGTGGGGTGCCTGCACTCTCAGCTTCCACACCCTCACCCTACCCCTACATCGGACACCCCCAAGGTGAGCAGCCTGGCCAGGCGCCTGGATTTCCAGGAGGAGCCGATGACAGGATTCGTGAGTTCTCATTAGCTGGGGGAATTTGGCATGGAAGAGCTGAGGGGCTGCAGGTGGGGCAGGATGCACGGGTTCTGGGTGGGGAGTGAGGGGTCTTGGAGGCAGGGCTGTCCCACAGGGCGCCCGCCGACCTGCACCTGTCTGTGAAGTATGTAGGGTGGGCAGAAGCCACAGTCGCCGCCGCCAGGGGCTTGCTCCTGGCTCTGTCCTTTGCTTCCCTCCGTCCTCGCTCAGTTGTGATCCAGCAGCCCCCCTCCCCACTGCCTCCCCAGCTCTCAGTGACCCCGACTGTCTCCTGACTTAGCCGAGGTAAGGTCAGTGCAGCAGACAGGGCCAGACTGGGGTGTGGGGGGCTGAGCTGGGCACACAAGTGAGGGCTCTGGCTTACTGGGAAACAGCGATTGACCTGTGCTTCTGACAGCCCCTGAGACACCTTGAGGAGGCCGCTCCTTCCCAGACACACCCCCACACCCCTACTGGACGGCATTGGAGGAAGGGACAGCTGCTTGGGTTCTAATGCTCCTGCTCTCTTCTCTTTCCCCTCCAACCAGTTCAATCTCATCCCTCCCAGCAGCTCCCCTTCCACCCCCCGGGGAACTGAAGATTGTCCTGGCCGCGACCTGAGACCTCCATGAGTGGAGGGAAGAGTGATCTATGTCTCTTCCCCCAGCAGCTCGGACCACTCCCAGTCCCCCCATCCCCCCTTTCCCCAGGGGAGCTGGGGAATTCCTGCCAAGCACCTTGAATGGGAGGGGCCTCACAGAGGGCAGGGCCAGGGTCCAGCAGGGGTGGGGGGGGTTCCTGCTCTGCCCCTGCCCATCCCCACCCAGTCTTGCCCTCCCATCCTCTCATCTGTTCCCCCGCTGGAGACGGAAGATCTTTTATTTTCTATTATTTATAACTTCAGACATGGGCCCCCTGTTGTTTCTTTCCCATTAACTTGAGTGACCTGTGTGAGAGACAGACAGATGCCCCACGAGGATGGCTGGACAAGGACTTTTACTTTTTATTACATAAAAATATTAAAAAATAAATAAAAAAAATAAAATTTTAAACTAACTTAACCTGCCTTGAGTTTCCTCCTTGGAGACGAGTGGGATGACAGCTGTCAGTCTTATGTGACATTGGTAGGTGCTGCATTGTCACCCGTTTCTTCTTCACCTCTGTGTAAAATTTGTGGCCAGTGGCAGGGAACGGTGGCTCACGCCTGTAATTCCAGCATTTTGGGAGGCCAAGACAGACAGATAATGAGGTCAAGAGAGACCATCCTGGCCAACATGGTGAAACCTCATCTCTACTAAAAATATAAAAGTTTAGCTGGGCATGGTGGTGTGTGCCTGTAGTCCCAGCTACTTGGGAGGCTGAGGCAGGAGAATCACTTGAACCCAGGAGGCGGGGGTTGCAGTGAGTGGAGATCGTGTCACTGCACTCCAGCCTGGCAACAGAGCAAGACTGTCTCGAAAAAACAAAAAAAACCCTGTTTTTGAAACCTGGGGTGGTAGGGAGCCAGATGAGACTCGTGCCATTGATTTGAAGGTGGGTTCCAGACTTCATGTTGTGAAGTTGTGTAGTTGATGACTGAGGTTCTGGATGACCGGATGGCTAAAAGCACATGAGATGGGAGTCCCCTTAAGATTGGCACAGTCACTGAGGATGCTGTCCCTGGCTGGCTCTGGAACTGCTGCATAAATAGCTCACCCAGCTGTCCAGTAACTGTTTTCTCATCTTAGCGTCATCTCAAGGTGTGATTTAAAGTTTCATTTCTGTTTTTTTGAGGCAGTTTTGCTCTGTCACTCAGGTTGGATTGCAGTGGTGCAATATCGGCTCACCGTAACTTCTGCCTCCTAGGTTCAAACAATTCTGCCTCAGCCTCCTGAGTAGCTGGGATTACAGGTGCTTGCCACCATGCCTGGCTAATTTTTGTATTTTTAGTAGAGACAGGGCTTCACCATGTTGGCCAGGCTTGTCTCAAACTCCTGAACTCAGGTGATCCACCAGCCTCGGTCTCCCAAAGTGTTGGGATTACAGGCGTGAGCCGCCGTGCCTGGCCTTAAGTTTATTTCTAATATGAGTACCTCATAAATTACATGCACTTCTTAATGTTGAAGGCTGAATATTTATGGTCATTGGAATTAAAGGCCTGATTGGTGCGCAGCTAAGAGGGTGCGGGTGAGAGTTGTAAAGGTGAAGGTGTTGGAGAAGAGGGGAGAGGATTGTTTGGGAACTGGGCTTACTGGGGAGCAGGAGTGAATTAGGCATTATGGATGGGACAAGAAGATTGAAGCATGGGATGTGGAAATGACCACAGGCTTTGGAGGAGGTAGTTTTTCAAGGAGGTTGTTGGGAATTTGAGAGACCTGACCTTGGTCTTGTCTATAAAATGGAGGTGATCGCACTTTTCCAGGATCTTAAAGAAGGGCTGGTGCTCAGTGGTAGGGGTGTTTTAACTCTTACCAAAGCCAGAGAAAGCTGACAGAGACCAGGAGAGGAAGAGTGAAGGCTACAGTATTGGGGAAGAGTCCCAGGGTTTGCAGATATGGAACTTGTTAACAGGTATACATGGTGGGGAGGGGAGAAGGGAGTATTCCAAGAGGTTAAAAAAAAATTTTGCATTGGAACCAAATCATTTTCTGAGTGAAAAAAAATTTATGTGGTAGCCATTTGGCTGCTAAAAATAGCCAGGGTTGGGGTCCCAAGGGCACTCAGCAGATGGGCGTTGGGGTGGTGCAGGAGCGGCAAGGCTTCAGCTGGGCTCAGGGTGTTTGTTTGAAGTACAGATGGAGAGACAGGTCTTTACTGTGAAATAGGACAAGTATTACTGAGTAGTCTTTCATTTTTTTGTTTGTTTGTTTTTTAAGAGATGGGGTCTCATTATGTTGGCCAGGCTGGTCTTGAACTCCTGGGCACAAGCTGTCCTCCCACCTTGGCTTCCCAAAGTGCTGAGGATTACAGGTGTGAGGTACCATGCCTGGCTGAGTAGTCATTTTGATGCTTTCTGGAAGGACTGGATTGTACCACAGTCCCCCTGTACCTGTGGGGGATGTGTTCAGAGATCCCCAGTGGATGCCTGTAGTACTGAACCTTATGTATACTATCTATGATGAGGTTTAGTTTCTAAAAGTTAGGCACAATACTCTTGTGCTTTGGGGCCATTACTGAGTAAATAAGGGTTACTTGAACACAATCACTGCAGTACTGTGAAGGTTGATCTGATAACCAGCATGGTTACTAAAGTGAATAACAGGCAAAAGGATGGTTCACGTTCTGGCAGGATGGCAAAAGATTTCATCACACTATCAGAACGGTGCTCAACTTAAAATGTGAACTGTTAAAATAGAAAATTCCAGCTGGGCGCAGTGGCTCACACCTGTAATCCCATACTTTGGGAGGCCGAGGAAGGTAGATTGAAATAGTAGGAGTTCGAAATCAGCTTGGCCAACATGGTGAGACGCCATCTCTACTCAAAATACAAAAGTAAGTTGGGTGTGGTGGTGAGCACCTGTAATCCCAACTATTTGGGAGGCTGAGGCAGGAGAATCACTTGAATCTGGGACGCGGAGGTTACAGTGAGCCAAGATTGTGCCACTGTACTCCAGCCTGGGTGACAGAGCGAGACTGTCTCAAAAAAAAAAAAAAAAAAAAAAAAAAAAACTAAATAGAAAACAACAGAAATAATCAGACCAAGGTTGACAGTGGATAACTGAAATCAGGGATAAGGGCAGAGACTACTGTATGTTTACCATCTTTGGGCAGAAATCTCAGAGTTGGAAGGGGACTTAGCCTTCAGCCAGCCAGAAATTCCCCTAGGCAGCCCTTGTCAGCCTTGCCTTGAGCACTGAGGAGAAGACAAATCTGGCATGTCACTAGACAATTCTTTTTGCAAAGTTCTTAACCACCACCCCTGCTCTCACCTGCTTCCCTTAGTTTGCCTCTGTTTCGGAGTCAAAGATCAGGTTTTGCATTTTCTCAAAACAGCTCTTAAGTTGAGCCCAAGAGCCCTCCCTTCTGGGAGCTCGTCTTAGCCATCCTGGTTGTATTCATTTGTCAAGATTCACTTGTGATAGGGGTGCCTGTTAATGTCTGCCCAGCCTTGCTTTGCTTGGTGTCAGCATCTTTGCCAGTCATCACTCCCAAGTTTTTGAAAATCCATTCAGCATTTTATTCCCTGCATTAGAGAAGTGGCCTTTTTCTTATTTTTTTTTTTAATTTATTTTTTCTTTTTTATATAGAAACAGGGTCTCCCTATGTTGCTCAGGCTGCTCACGAACTCCTGGGCTCAAAGGATCCTCCCGCCTCCGCCTCACAAAGTGTTGGGATTGCAGGTGTGAGCCACTGCCCCCAGCTGGCCTTTTTCTTTTGAGGCAGAGTCTTACTCTGTTGTCCAGGCTGGAATGCAATGGCGTGATCTCAGTTCACTGCAACCTCTGCCTCCCAGGTTCGAGCGATTCCCCTGCCTCAGCCTCCCCTGTAACTAACTGGAATTATAGGTGCCCACCACTACTCTCGGCTAATTTTTGTGTTTTTAGTAGAGACGAGGCTGCTCTCAAACTGCTGACCTCAGGTGATCTTCTCGCCTTGGCCTCCCAAAGTGCTGGGATTACAAGTGTGAGCCACTGCGCCTGGCCTGTCTGGCTAATAATATGTATATTTTTAGTAGAGATGGCGTTTCGCCATGTTGCCCAGGCTGGTCTCAAATTTCTGGCCTCAAGTGATCTGCCCACCTTGGCCTCCCAAAGTGCTGGGATTTTAGGTGTTAGGCACCACACCTGGCCTTTTTTCTTAATTTTATTTTTATTTACTTATTTTGAGACAGAAGAGTTTCACTGTTGCCAGGCTGGAGTGCAGTCGTGTGATCTCGGCCCACTGCAACCTCCGCCTCCCAGGTTCAAGTGATTCTCCTGCCTCGGCTTCCTGAATAGCTGGGATTATAGGCGCCTGCCACCAACGCCCAGCTAATTTTTGCCTTTTTAGTAGAGATGGGGTTTCATCATGTTGGCCAGAGTGGTCTCAATCTCCTGACCCCGTGATCTGCCTGCCTGGCCCTCCCAAAGTGCTGAGATTACAGGTGTGAGCCACTGCACCCAGCCTTTTCTTAAATTAAGGAATGTTTCAACCAGTAAATGGTGAAAACAAAACTCATTCAACTGCTACCCCTGTGCTTGGAACTGGTGATAACCAGTGATGACCCCTCAAGTGCACTTCAGGAATTGATCATTTATCTTGCAGAGGTACTTACCAAGTACTTCTTATTTCCTGGGTCTAGAGATGAACAAAATACAGGCATGGCCCTATGGCACTTCCACTTAATCGTGCTTCATAGATAACTGCATTTTTTTTTTTTTTTGAGATGAAGTCTCACTCTGTTGCCAGGCTGGAATGCAGTGGCACAATCTGGGCTCACCAAAACCTCTGACTCCCTGGTTCAAGCGATTCTCCTGCCTCAGCTTCCCGAGTAGCTGGGATTACAGGCACGCACCACTCTGCCGGCTAATTTTTGTATTTTTAGTAGACATGGAGTTTCACCATGTTGGCCAGGCTGGTCGTGAACTCCTGACCTCATGATCCACCCGCCTTGGCCTCCCAAAGTGCTGGGATTATAGGCGTGAGCCACCATGCCCAGCCTAAAGCTTTTTTTTTTTTTTTGAGACAAGTGCTGCTCTGTCATCCAGGCTGGAGTGCAATGGTGCAATCTCAGCTCAGGTGTCTTTAAAAAAAAAGTTTTCTTAGATATTACACACTTAATAAATTATAGTATATAGTTGAGCCTTGAGCAATTGGGGTTCAAACTGCACAGGTTCACTTACATGTGAATTTTTTCAAATACAAGTTACGTGGAGTTTGCCTGCCTCCCACCCGCCTTGGCCTCCTAATAAATGTAGACAATGAGGGCCTTTATGATGATCCACTTCTACTTGTTAGTGAATATATTTTCCTTACGATTTTCTTAACATTTTCTCTAGTTTTATTGTAAGAATACGGTATATAATACATATCACACACAAAATATGCGTTTGCATGCTATCATCAGCGAGCTTCTGGCTAGCAGCAGGTTACTAGTTATATGTGAGGAGCCGGGCATGGTAGCTTACACCTCTAATCCCAGCAGTTTGGGAGACCAAGGTGGGAGGATCACTTGAACCCAGAAGTCCCAGGCTGCAGTGGACTAGGATGGTGCCACCGTACACCAGCCTGGGTGACAGTGAGACCCTTTATCTCTTACCCTCTTTGTTCAGTCTCCCTGTGAAGACTCAAAAACTGCCAATGCTGATTATATTTCAAGTCATCATGTAGTCATTGGCTATGATAGTGCCACTGTGCAAAGCTGGCCCCATCTCAAAAACAAAAATTTCTGTGACCTGCTTTATTGTGGTAGTCTGGAAGCAAATCTATAGCGCCTGAGGTATGCCTGTCCAGTCCCTATACCTACAGAATGTGAATGGGCGCTAAACATTCACTTAGTATTCTGAGGAAACAAGGTGGGTCTGAGCTGAGGCCATGCTGGCTCCAGATTGATAGAATATCTTTCCCAGTATTTCCCAGGAGGCTATTCAATGGCATCCTACTGCATCTAGGCAATCGCTAAGCTCACTGGACTCGATTTCTCGGTTAAAATGGCTCTGGGATCTCACAAGCTCTCCCTCTGTCTGGGATTTGACACCCTTTATGTCCTCCCCCATCATCTCCAACTCACACAAAGGACACAGGACGCAGGCTGGCTTACTATTCACAGAAGTTTACTGACCTCCCGAACCAGGCAGGCCAACCCTTCCAACCAGGGGAAGTGTCCATCTAGCTGCCCTCTGCTGGGTTGCAGTCTGTGCCCTGAGGGGCCACCGGAAGCAGGAGGGAGCCCTGGCCAGCACAAGGAAACCTGGGCAGAGATCTGCACACTTAACTCCACTTGATGTTCTTCTC
Source organism: Cacajao melanocephalus (assembly GCA_963573385.1). Taxonomy (NCBI): domain Eukaryota; kingdom Metazoa; phylum Chordata; class Mammalia; order Primates; family Pitheciidae; genus Cacajao; species Cacajao melanocephalus. Next base: position 75,975 of record CAUYLG010044825.1, read on the forward strand.
CTCCTCAGTCATGGCTGGCGTGTCGGTGACTAGACCAGTGCCGATGGTCCGGTTGCCATCTCGAAGGGTGAAACGCTGGCCTTTCTCTAAGATCATTGGCTGCCGCAAGATTAGGTTGAGCTTCAGGTCCTCCCCAGGCATGGCAAGCTCCTAGAGTGGGAAGAGAAGGATCATGCGTGGCCTCCAGGGTGCCTTCATTCCTTGACATTTTGTTGGCTACCTCAGAGATTAAGAGTCATGGGAAAATGCAGCAAGGAACGGTTCTGCCTGGGGACAGTTTCACCCATCCCAGGCTGTCAGGCAGATGCAAACAGCATATTGACACAGGAGAACACGAAAGAGACCAGTGACGAGTGGTCCCAAGGTATGGTTTCGAGCAAAAAATGTCTGGGAAGTTGTGGGTTATGCAGTTTCCTGGTCACAGGACTTCCTAAGCCTTCATACACAGTGAAATTCAAAAAGAAGAGACCTAGGAAATCTTTCTGTGGGTAAATGCTGGCAGAGCTAAGCTTTTAACCTGCTTCAGCTTAGGGCATACTGGATGAGGACTCCCCACCTCTAAGTCCATGAGCCATGCCCCTTCTGTTGGCTAGCAGCACAAGCAGCCCCTTTCCACCCAAGGAAATAAAGACACTTGGATTGTCACAGTATATCTCTGGAACTGAGTGAAGCAAAGGTGATATAAAAAGTCCCCCCTCCACCCTACATTCCTCCTACCCACCATACCTTCCCTGGGGGCAGGATAACCCGACAGGCCATGTCCCAAGTCATGGAGAACATGATAGGCATGTAGTGGGACACAAAGGGCTTGTGGCGGCCACCTTCCTCCTTGCTGAGGATGTAAACCTGGAGACGAGAGCAATGAGGGTGAGCTGGGCTCGGCTGGAATGCTGGGGACAGCTTGGCTCAGCCCTGCCCACCGTCACCTGGAGCCCTCACCTGGGCCTCCACCTTGGGGCAGGCCTGGACGGAACCCGGCTTGACCATGACCAGGCCCCGCCGTACATCCTCCCTCTTCAAGCCTCGGACCAGGGCCCCGAGGTTATCTCCGGCCTCAGCCCTCTCCAGGCTCTTGTGGAACATCTCAATGCCTAGAAGGGAAGGGGAAAAGGAAAGGGGAGAAGGGAAGCGAGTGTGAGGCAGAGGGAAGGCACAAAGGATCTGCCAGGGGTAAAGCCACCCTGCAGCCAGCCCCTGCTCCCCAGGCTGGCCTCCCGTACCTGTCACCACAGTGCGGATATTCTTGCTATGTCCCAGGAGCTCACAGTCATCTCCCTTCTTTAAAATGCCACGCTCTAGCGTACCTGTCACCACAGTGCCACGGCCTGGGAGATAACAGGACAGGATATCAGGGACCCAGAGCTAGGCTGCTGCTAGAGTGTGTAGGAGCAGGCACAGGCCTCACCAGGGATGGAGAACACCGACTCTACGGGCATCAGGAAAGGCTTCTCCAGGTCCCGGGTGGGCACGGGGATATAAGTGTCCACAGCATCCAGCAGCTTCTGCACAGACTTCAGACCTAACTCAGGGTCCCGACCCTGTTGAGGGGAAGTGACAGGACTGAAATTCCCATTCTGCTCCTCTCAATTACCAAGAGCCACTTCCCAGACACAGAGCAGAGCTCTGGTTGCCCATCTAGCCCCACCCTCTGCAGCAGCCACCCTGCCTGACCCAGCCTTCACCTCAAGGGCACAGAGAGCAGAGCCTACGATGACTGGGGTCTCCTGTCCTTTATAGCCAAACTCAGTGAGCAGCTCTCGGATCTCCAGCTCCACCAGTTCCACCATCTCAGAGTCCTGGACAGCGTCAGCCTTGTTCACATACACCACCACATGCTCCACCCCAATCTGTAGATGGCAGAGAGACAGGGACAGTGTCTGGAGGGGCCTAACTACCCACTCTTCCCCTTTGCACCCCTACTCAGGGTCGGAGTACCTGTCTGGCCAGTAATAAGTGCTCTCGAGTCTGGGGCATGGGGCCATCATTGGCTGCTACCACCAGGATGCAGCCGTCAAGGGGTGCAGTGCCTGTGATCATATTCTGGGTAGGAGGAGAGGAAACAGCCAAGTTCAACGAGCTCTTCAGTCCACATCCATACAGCCAAGTGTAGCACTTAGAAATTGAGGTCCCCTTTCTTGGCCATCTTACCACCACCCATTCTGAGTGGCCATGGTCACAAACCTACCATCTCATATCCAAACACTGAATATCTTAACCCCCTCCCCATAAGCCTAAGATTTATCTTGAAACGAGGCAGCTTCCAGCCCTGTCTCCAGTGTCCCCAGCAACCCTCACCTTAACATAATCTGCATGACCCGGGCAGTCTGTGTGGGCGTAGTGGCGGGCGGCAGTGCTATACTCCACATGGGCGGCATTGATGGTGATACCCCGAGCTCGCTCCTCCGGGGCATTGTCAATCTCCTCATACTTCTTGAACTTAGCCCCACCTCCCTCGGCTAGAACTAGAGAAGGAAGAGACCACACCTCTCAGCTAAAGTTCCAGTGCTAGAGGCAGAGCTTAGGCCACACCGCTGAACTCTCCCACCGAAATACATAACCTCCTCCAGTCTTTCCATCAGAGAACTACGGGTCAGAAAGAAATGTTAAGAGAGCCTTAAGGGTCTGCCCTGTGACTTCTTCAGAAGAGTACAGCCTCTGCTTGCAGAGCATTCCCTACGGCTAGAGAGAAGCCACTGGTGGATCACAAAGTTCTTCCTGATCAGGGGGAATTTGTCTTCTGCACCTCCCAATCCACCCGCCGCACAAGTTCGGGCTCTTGGGGCCACAGTAAACACCTCCAGCAGACACTCTGCTGGTCTCGCCTCCCTGGCTCCACGTCCCAGCAGTAGACAGGGCGCTGCTGGACGCGCCCACCCCACTCACTCTTCGTGATGGCTGCAGTCAGCGTGGTCTTGCCGTGGTCCACATGGCCAATGGTACCCACATTCACATGTGGCTTGTCGCGCACGTAAGTCTTCTTGGCCTCCACGGCCAAGCCGCGGAACAAGATGGATAATGCCGGGGCCTTCAGCGGCCGCAACAGACCTTGCAACAGGAAGGTCGGGCTGGCGGCGAGACCTGCCGGGACCCAAGCTTGGAGTCAGGCAGGACGGGGGTCAGACCAAACCCAGCCACCTACCACGCCCCCAATGTGTTCCTGGGCCGCCATCGCCCTCACCGCTGAAACGGGGCGTCGCACGCAGCAGGGTGGCGGCCGCCATTGTGGTCATACACGCGCCCCGGGAACCGGGGAACGGAGACAAGGAGCCAGAGCGTGCAGCGGGTGAAGGGCGCTTGCAGCTAGAGGGCACTTCCGGCGGAAGTACAGGCCAGGAGGGCAAGTCCAGGCCCCTCTAGCCGCCAGTGTCTATGGCCGTCTCCGCGGACTTCTGGCGCGCGGCTGAAGACGTCACGTAGGGGGCATGTGTCTCGGGGGCGAAGAATGAGGTAGAGGGTTTCCACCATTCGGGCCTCACGGGCTGAGGGGCAACGTAGTTCTCTTTGGCGGCCGCGGGGGGCACTGGGGAGCGCCCCCTAAAGCACCGACGCAGCGAAGGTTCATGGGCGTGGTAGTTCCTGGGGCGGCGGGCTGTGGAGGAGCCCAGGGTGGAAGTCTGGCGGGCTAGGCCGGATCTGAGGGAGGGGCTCAGGCTCCCGGAGGCAGCGGCGGCTCCCACTGCTCAGGAAACTCCTGGGCCCGGCACAGAGAGACCTCGAGTCTCCCGGAGTACGACTCGCTACACGGGTCTTGGGAGACATCTGGCCGCCTCTGCCGCAGCTGGAGGTAGGACCAGGTCCTGGACGCCTTTCGCGGGTGGGGTGAAGTGTGACCTCTCTCTCCGCTGACACTTTGTTTTCTTATCTGTAAAATTGGAATAGTAGTATCCACTTCATAGGGAGATCCTTTCATGTGGCCCTGAGAGGAGATGAACTGGGTAGGAGTCACGAATGTGGTCCTGGGTGGTAGTCAGGGTGGGGCCCTGTGAGGTCAGGCAGCTTACGGGGACCGTGTACTTCTTGACCTCACAGGGCCAGAGCCCGCCAGACAGCCAGCTTCGGTGCCCACCCTTATGGCCACTCAGCTGCCTAAGGAGTAGTTCCGTTGGGCGTCGCCCCACCCACCTAATTTTACAGATGACACCAAGGATGAGGAGCCAACTAGGGGAGCCTTTAAGGGCAGCCTGAGTCTCTTTTATTCCGTCTGTGGCCCCAGCACCTAACAGGGGGGAGCATGCAGTAAATATTGAATGAATGAGTGCAAGGGTAGTCAATGACCCTTTACTTTCACATCCATCATCTCATGGCAGCTTCCGCATGGCACTCCGAAGTGTTAATTGTGGCTGCTTAACCCTGATTTATGTTTCAGAACTCATCAGATCCTGAGACTCAGTGGACAGTGTTTGTTTCAAATAGATTCCCTAATTCCTCCCCTGGAGATTATGATTCCGTGCACAGACTGGGAAGCTATATAACAAACACCCTTCTAAAACTAAGAGGACGTTGGGCACGGTGGCTCATGCCTATAGTCCCAACACTTTGGGAGGCTGAGGTGGGAGGATCGTTTGAAGTCAGGAGTTCAAGACCAGCCTGGGCAGATTAGGAGACTCCCCCCCGCCATCTCTACAATTTTTTTTTTAATTAACCAGGCACAGTAGCATGCACCTGTAGCCCCTGCTACTCAGGAGCCTGAGGCACAAGGATCGCCTGAGCCCAGGAGTTCAGGGCTATGGCGAGGTATGATCATGACACTGTAGCCCACTCTGAGTGACAAGAGAATCAGACCCCATCTGTAAAAACTTTTTTTTTAATGAAAACTCAGAGGAGTTTGGGAAACTCTGAACTAGAGCTTTATAATGTGCAGGCATTCATATTGTTTCACAATCAGCACTCCCAGTGCTACCCTGGGTGGTAGGATCTATTATTTCCCCCATTTTGCAGGTGTGAAAACTGATGGTCAGGAGTCTGTCTTAAGACACTAGTGGCCAGTAGCAACATGTGAGTTTTTTGGGGGTGGTATTTGAATTAATGGTTTCTATTTTCGTGGTGCTGTATTTATTTTAAAGTGTATTAGCTTGAAAAAAAAACTGGCATAAGTAAATAATCAAGTTTTAAAAAATAAATCAACTTAGAATAATATTTGGAAAATTACGGGTGCACTGGGCGCAGTGGCTCATACCTATAATCCCAGCACTTTGGGAGGTCAAGGTGGCTGGATCACTTGAGGCTAGGAGTTTGAGACCAGCCTGGCCAACATGGTAAAACCCCATCTCTACTAAAAATACAAAATTAGCTGGGTGTGGTGCACACCTGTAGTCTCAGCTACTCAGGAGGCTGAGACAGGAGAATCGCTTGAACCTGGGAGGAAGAGGTGGCAGGGAGCCGAAATCATGCCATTGCACTCCAGCCTGGGTGACAGAGTGAGATTCTGTCTCAAAAATAAAAGGCCAGGCGTAGTAGCTCACGCCTGTAATCCCAGCACTTTGGGAGGCCGAGGCGGGCGGATCACCTGAGGTCTGGAGGTCGAGACCAGCCTGGCCAACATGGTGAAACCCATCTCTACTAAAAACACAAAAATTAGCCAGGCATGAATATATGGCAGATTTCTTGGAAGGTAGTGAATGAATGGCTGCAGTTTGAGAAACATGGTGTTCAGAAAACAGTCCAAAGGGAGAAAAGTTTTTCTAGAGCTGTTGACTATAGCATCCTCTGTATTAGTGAATGGCTCAGTCAGGAGTCTTGATTTGCAGATAACAGATTTTACATTGGTTGGGTTAAGCAGAAGAGGGATTTGTTAAGGGTTTTAGGCAGCTTACAGAATAGTGGGTCAAGCTGGAGAACTAATTCCAAGCCATAGAACTGATCTGACCTGATAAGAAAACTGCTCTTACTGTCACTGCCATCAAACACTAAATACCAGGGTTTAGACTCATCTTGTTATTGTTGTTTTTGAGACAGGGTCTTGATCTGTTGCCCAGGCTGGAGTGCAGTGGTGTGATCTCGGCTCACTGCAACCTCAGCCTACTGGGTTCAAGCAAGTCTCTGCCTCAGCCTCCCGAGTAGCTGGGATTACAGGCACCCGCCGTCACACCCGGCTAATTTTTGTATTTTTAGTAGAGATGGGGTTTCACCATCTTGGCCAGGCTGGTCTTGAACTCCTGACCTTATGATCCACCCGCCTCGGCCTCCCAAAGTGCTGAGATTACAGGCATGAGCCACTGCGCCCGGCCTTAGATTCATCTGTTATAGCTATTGCCGGTGGCACCAAAACCACTTCTGCATCAAGAAAGTGCCCTTAGGCTAATGCCTACCTATACCCAGGTGAAAAAAAAAAAAGTGCCCTTAGATTGCTTGAGACGAGGAGTCGAGACCAGCCTGGGCAAAATAGTGAGACCTTGTCTCTACAAACATAAAAATAAAAAAATTAGCCAGATGTGGCAGCACATACTTGTATAATCCCAGTTACTGGGGAGGCTGAGATAGGAAGATCACTTGAACCCAGGAGTTTGAGGCTGCAGTGAGCTATGATAACACCACTGCACTCCAGCCTGTGTGACAGAGCCAGGCCATGTCTCTTTTTTTTTTTTTTTTTTAATAAAGATGGGGTTTCACCATGATGGCCAGGCTGGTCTTGAACTCCTGAGCTCAGGTGATCCACCCACCTCAGCCTCCTAAAGTGCTAGGATTACAGGCTTGAGCCACCGCTCCTGGCTTCAGGCCATGTCTCTTTAAAAAAATCAAAAAAGGTTGGGCGTGGTGGCTCTCTCCTGTAATCCCAGCGCTTTGGGAGGCTGAGGCAGGCAGATCACTTGAGGTCAGGAGTTTGAGACCAGCCTGACCAACATGGTGAAACCCTATCTCTACTAAAAATACAAAAATTAGCTGGGCGTGGTGGCTGGCGCCTGTAATCCCAGCTACTCAGGAGGCTGAGGCAGGAGAATCGCTTGAACCTGGGAGGTGGAGGTTGCAGTGAGCTGAGATTCCCCCATTGCACTTCAGCCTGGGCAACAAGAGTGAAACTGCCTCAAAAAAGGAAAAAAAAAAAAAAAAAAAAAAAAGATACTCTTATAGTACTTGGTACCAAGACATATTTTTTGGTTTTACTTGTGTATGACTGAGTTAGTTGAGATGGAGTTTCATGTACTCAAGTCTGTACCCTCTGTACCTGGACACAGCAGGCCTCCGTGAATGTGTGCACTTGAACTATTAATGAGCCTTTCAAACTGAAGGGGCCAGCACGGTGGTGCTACAGACTTAACATATCTAAAACAGGGCTGGGTGAGGTGGCTCCCACCTGTAATCCCAGCACTTTAGGAGGCCGAGGCGGGCAGATCACGAGGTCAAGAGATCGAGACCAGCCTGGGCAACATGGTGAAACCCCGTCTCTACTAAAAATATAAAAATTAGCCGGGCGTGATGGTGCATGCCTGTAGTCCCAGCTACTCGGGAGGCTGAGGCAAGAGAATCGCTTGAACCTGGGAGGTGAGGGTTGCAATGAGCCAAGATTGTGCCACTGCACTCCAGCCTGGTGACAGAGCGAGACTCCATCTCAAAAAACAAACAAACAAAAACTATATATTGGGGTTTCTGTTGCCCAGGGTTGGACTTGAACTCCTGGCCTCAAGCAGTCCTCCATCTTTGGCCTCCCAAAGTGCTAAGATTACAGATGTGAGCTACTGTGTTCAACCCTAATACCTGTTTTCCCCATTACTTTCCTTTTTCTTTTGTTCTTGAGATAGGGTCTCTTTCTGTCACCCAGGCTAGAATGTAGTGGCATGATCATTGCTCACTGCAGCCTCAACCTCCTGGAGTCAAGGAATCCTCCTATCTCAGCTTCCCAAATAGCTGAGACTATAGGCATATGCCACCATGGTTTGTTTGTTTTTTAAGAGATGGGGTCGGCTAGGCACGGTGGCTCACGCCTGTAATCCCAGCACTTTGAGAGGCTGAGGCGGGTGGATTATAAGGTCAGGAGTTCAAGACCAGCCTGGCCAATATGGTGAAACCCCATCTCTACTTAAAGAAAAAAAAATTAGCTGGGCATGGTGGCGCATGCCTGTAATCCCAGCTATTCATGTGACGGAGGCAGGAGAATTGCTTGAACCTGGGAGGCAGAGGTTGCAGGGAGCCAGGATTGCACCACTGCATTCCATCTTGGGCAACAGAGTGAAACTCTGTCTCACACACAAACACACAAAAAAAGAAACAGGGTCCCCCTATGTTGCCCAGGCTAGTCTCAAATTTCTGAGCTCAAACAAATTTCAAATTTCTGGCCCAAGGAATCCTCCCACCTTGGCTGCCCAAAATGTTGGGATTTCATGTGTAAGCCATCACACCCATTCCCCAGTACCTTTCACCTCCATTTTCCATGCAGCAGCCACATCCATCTTTAAAATGTGCATTGTCCCAGCACTTTGTGAGGCCTAGGTGGGAAGTTAGCATGAGCCCAGGAATTCAAGACTAGCCTGAGCAACTTAGTGAGATTCCATCTCTACAAAAAATTTGAAAAATTAGTGGAGCATGGTGGCAGGCACCTATAGTTCCAGCTCTGTGGGAGGCTCGGGCGGCAAGATCGCTTGAGCCCCGGAGGTCAAGGCTGCAATGAGCCATGATCACACCACTGCATTTCAGTATGGGTGACAGAGTAAGACCTTGTCTCAAAAAATAATAATAATAAAAATAAAATACAGATCATAAATGAATCCTCCCTCAATGGCTCCTCACTGCACTTGGAATAAAATCCAAATTCCTACTTTAAATGGGTGATTTGTATCTCAATCATGGTAGGTGAATTATATCTCAATAAAGCTGTTATTAAAAATAATAATAAGGCCAAGTATGGTGGCTCACGCCTATAATCCTAGCACTTTAGGAGGCCGAGGAGGGTGGATTGCTTGAGCCCAAGAGTTTGAGACCAGCCTAGGCAACATGGCAAGACCCCGTCCCTACAGAAAATAGAAAAATTAGCTGGGCATGGTGGTGCACCCCTGGAGTCCCAACTACTTGGGAGGCTGAGGCAGGAAGATCGATTGAGCCTGGGAGTTCAAGGTGGCACTGAGCTCTGCTTGAGCCACTCTAGGTTGTCACCCAGGCTGGAGTTCAATGGCGTGATCTCAGCTCACTGCAACCTCCACCTCCTGGGTTCAAGCAGTACTCAGGCCTTAGCTTCCCAAGAAACTGGGATTACAGGCATGTGTTACCACGCCCAGCTAATTTTGTATTTTTAGTAAAGATCGGCGGGGTGGGGGGGGGGGTTTCACCATGTTGGCCAGGCTGGTCTCGAACTCCTGGCCTCAAGTAATCCGCCTGTCTCTGCCTCCCAAATTGCTGGGATTACAGGCATGAGCCATTGTGCCCGGCCCCCATGATTGTTTCTACCTTGATTTTCTTCATAGCACCTAAATACTCAAAATTATCATACTAGTTTGCTTGTTTCTTTTCCTCCCATTTCACCAGCTCATGGCAGTAAAAACTTATTTTTTTACTCTTAAGAACAATGCCTTCTTAAGTGAATCAGCATTTGTTGGGAGAATTATTTATTGAATCATTTCAGTTGAGCATTTGCGTTGGGCTTAATAAGTTTCCTGAGGTTTTCAATGGAAAGCAAATTTTGTATTGATGTTCATTTTATAAATAAAGATGAGTCGCTGTACCTTCTTGGCCCTCAGCTTTATTATCTACAAATTGTGGGTGGAGATTAAACATATGATGATCTCTGAGATTTCTTGTAGCTCTAAAACTTCTAAGAGGATGGGGTCTGGTGCAATAGAAATGAGTACTGGGCTAGCGAGGAACTTAGTGGCACATTGAGAACTACATCCCAGCACATTGTCCTCAGTGCCACTCAATAAATCCTTCCTTAGTGGAAGCTTAGGGACATCCTTCACTCTTCACTCTTCCCACCACTCAACCTGGCAGCGCCTCCTGGGAAGTCTCTCTGGTTAAACCCCTTGGCACCAACCCCATTGCATCACCACAGCCAGGCCAGCATCAGCCCTCTCATGGACCCCTGCACCAACTTCAGCTCTGCCTCCTGCCTACCGCAGTCCCTGGAGGCAAGCCCTGAGTGCACTTCCGAACCCAGGGCTCCAGTCACACCCAAGTCACTCTGATGTGATGGGAGACATCACAACTGGAAGCACTTGGTAAATGTCACATAAAAGCTACTAAGTAAAAGGTACTTGAGGCTGGGCGTGGTGGCTCATGCCTGTAATCCCAGCACTTTGGGAGGCTGAGGCAGGCGGATCACTTGAGGTCAGGAGTTTGAGACCAGCCTGGCCAACAGGGTGAAACCTTATCTCTACTAAAAATACAAAATTAGTTGGACGCTGTGGTGGGCGCCTGTAATCCCAGCTACTCAGGAGGCTAAGGCAGGAGAATTGCTTGAATCTGGGAGGTAGAGGTTGCAGTGAGCTGAGATTGCACCACTACAGCCTGGGTGACAGAGTGAGATTCTATCTCAAAAAAAAAAAAGCTACTTGAGAGGTGGCCTACGTGGACCAGCCATGCATGGCTTCCCAGAGGAGACCATACTATCCCCCATCAGGTTTAGTAGTTCACAAGAATGGGTCATAATGGGGAGGGGAGGTGAAGGGGCAAAAAAAAAAGAATATAAATGTATTTATTACTATTGAACTGTACACTTAAAAATGGTAAAGATGTAAATTATACATGTATATTTTACTTAAAAACAATGACTTGCCGGGTGCAGTGGCTCACGCCTGTAATTCCAGCACTTTTGGGAGGCTGAGGCGGGCGGATCACGAGGTCAAGAGATCGAGACCATCCTGGCCAACATGGTGAAACCCTGTCTCTACTAAAAATATAAAAATTAGCCAGGCTGAGGTGGAAGAATCGCTTGAACCCAGGAGGTAGAGGTTGCAGTGAGCCGAGATTGTGCCACTGCACTCCAGCTTGGTGACAGAGCAAGACTCCGTCTCAAAAAAAAACCAAAAAACAAAACAATGACTCATAGAACGCAGGAAAGTGCTGCACTTGGGATTACAGTTTTACAAAAAATACAAAGCAGGGCCAGCCAATGAAGGCACACCCAGGACAAGCTGAGAGGGCAGGCCACCAAGCTCCTATGCATTCTCCTCATGGAAGCGGGGCACGCTGCCTCCCAGCACATCAATGCATTTGCTGACCAGAGCACACATTGAGGCCAGGTGCGGTGGCTCACGCCTCTAATCCCCGCTCTTTGGGAGGCTGAGGAAGGCAGATCACGGGGTCAGAAGATCAAGACCATACTGGCTAACATGGTGAAACCCTGTCTCTACTAAAAACACACACACAAAAAAAAAATTAGCCAGGTGTGGTGGCACATGCCTGTAATCCCAGCTACTTGGGAAGCTGAGGCAGGAGAATGGCTTGAACCCCAGGAGGTGGAGGTTGCAGTGAGCCAAGATGGAGCCACAGCACTCCAGCCTGGGAGACAGAGTCGCACCCTGCCTCAAACAAACAAACAAAAAACTCTGGTGTTACCTAAGAAACTCCTGAATAAAAGACATTTCTATGACTCAGGAAATTCCAAGTGTTTTAGAAGCTCTATGCTAGGAACCTGGGACAAAGACAAGCCAAATTCCTTTTTAAATTTTATTTATTTGGCCGGGCACAGTGGCTCATGCTTGTAATCCCAGCACTTTGGAAGGCTAAGTCGGGCAGATCACTTGAGGCTAGGAGCTCAAGACCAGCCTGGCCAACATGGTGAATCCTCGTCTCTACTAAAAATACAAAAATTAGCCAGGCGTGGTGGCACACACCTGTAATCCCAGTTATTCAGGAGACTGAGGCATGAGAATCACTTGAACCCTCGAGGCAGAGTTTGCAGTGAGCTGAGATCATACCACTGCACTCTAGCCTGGGTGACACAGCAAGACTGTTTCTCAAAAAAAAAAAAAGAAAAGAAAAAACATTTATTTAGAGACAGGATTTCGCTGTGTCACCCAAGCTGGAGTGCAGTGGAGCGATCTTGGCTCACTGCAACTTCTGCCTCCCTGGTTCAAGCCATTCTTGTGCCTCAGCCTCCCGAGTAGCTGGGATTACAGGTGTGGACCGCCATGCCTGGCTAATTTTTTTGTATTTGTTGTAGAGATGGTGTTTCACCATGTTGCCCAGGCTGGTGTCGAACTCCCAACCTCAGGTTATTCTCATGCCTCAGCCTCCTAAAGTGTTGGGATTACAGGCGTGAGCCACCACGCCCAGCCTATTTAACTTTTATTTTAGGTTTGGGGGTACATGTGAAGGTTTGTTACATAGACACACATCATGGGGGTTTGTTGTACATATAATTTCATCACCCAGGTATTAAGCCCAGTACCCAACAAGCAAATTCTTTATTAAATAACAGAAGATCACTGGGTGATGAAAGCTGAGCTGACAAGACTCAGCCCTGTTTTATTTGCTAAAGCTATTAGGAAAGCTATACTCTTTTTCTGCCAAGTGTTTAAGCTGGTAGGATGAGGCTTGGCTATTTTGCTACCTACAAAAAGACGACCTGCCTTAGAATGAAGACAGTCCAGGGAGCCAGGTGTGGTAGGTCATGCCTGTGGTCCCAGCTACTGGAGAGGCTGAGGTGAGAGGATTGCCTGAGCCCAGGAGTTCAGGGCTGCAATGAGCTATGATCACACCACTGTACTCTAGCCTGGGTGACAGAGCAAGACCCTGTATCAAAAAAAGAAAAAGAAAAAGAGAGGAAGGCAGGGAGGGAGGGAGGGAAAGAGAGGAAGGAAGAAAGGAGGGAGGGAGGGAGGGAAAGAGGGAGAGAAAGTCCAAGAAAAAGCAGAACTAAAAGAGACTGAGACAAGTTCAAATCGACATCATTTGAACCTCTGACTCCAGCCATGCCTGAAGTCATTCTATCTCTGATGTTTGAAGTATTTGAACCAATAGACTGTCCCTCTTTTCATGTTTAAGCTGGCTGAAATTGGGGTTTCTAGTTGTTATAGTGGAAAAAATCCCAAGTTTTACATCCCTGCTTATGAGGAAGAAGGGTTTCTCCCTTTCATTTTAATATATTGACTTAACCTGGGCCCTGGATAACATCCCCACCAAACTTCCCTAAAACCTGGCTCCTTCAACAGCCATCCTCTCTACTCATTCCTTTCTCCTTAACATTTCCAACAAAATCAGAGCTTCCTCAAGATAGAAACAAACAAGCAAACCTTTCTACCTTCTCACATGTACAACCTGCCTTATCTCTCTCCTCCCCTTTTCAACCAAACTGTGTAGAACATCTCTCCACATCTCTCCTACTTCTTGAATTTTTTTTTTTTTTTGAGACGGAGTCTCACTCTGTTGCCGACACTGGAGTGCACTGGCATGATATCTGCTCACTGCAACTTCCACCTCCCGGGTTCAAGCAATTCTCCTGCCTCAGCCTCCCGACTAGCTGGGACTACAAGCATGCACCACCATGCCCAGCTAATTTTTGTATTTTTTATAGAAATGGGGTTTCACCATGTTGGTCAGGCTGGTCTCGAACTCCTGACCTCATGATGTGCCTGCCTCAGCCTCCCAAAGTGCTGGGATTACAAGCATGAGCCACTGCGCCCGGCCTTTTTTTTTGTTTTTTTTCTTGAGACGAAGTCCTGCTCTGTCACCCAGGCTGGAGTGCAATGGCACAATCTCGGCTCACTGCAACCTCCGCCTCCTAGGTTCAAGTGATTCTCCTGCCTCAGCCACCCAGGCAGCTGGGATTACAGGTGCCCACCACCATACCTGGCTAATTTTTGTATTTTTTAGTAGAGACGGGGTTCTCCATGTTGGCCAGGCTGGTCTCAAACACCTGACCTCGGATGATCCACCCGCCTCAGCCTCCCAAAGTGCTGGGATTACAGGTGTGAGCCACCACACCCGACCTCCTCCCATTTCTTTACCTTCCACTCATTCCTCAAACCACTACCATTTGGCTTCTGCTAAAATTACTCTCACCAAGTCATGCAGCAGTCTCTTAATTATCAGTGTCTTCTAGAGGAGTCTTGCACTGTTGCCCAGGCTGGAGTGCAGTGGCACGATCTCGGCTCACCACAACCTCCACCACCCGGGTTCAAGCAATTCTCCTGCCTCAGCCTCCTGAGTAGCTGGGATACAGGCACAGGTGCGCGCCACCATGCCCGACTAAATTTTGTATTTTTAGTAGAGACGGTTTCACTATGTTGGCCAGGCTGGTCTTGAACTCTTGACCTTGTCGTCCACCCACGTCAGCCTCCCAAAGTGCTGGGATTACAGGCGTGAGCCACTGTGCTCGGCCCCCAACCTTTTGTATTTTATTTTTTAAGAAACAGGGTCTGTCACCTAGGATGGGTACAATGACATGATCATAGCTCACTGCAGCCTCAAACTCCTGGGCTCAATTGAGTCTCCTGCCTCAGCCTCCTGCATAGCTGAGACTGCAGGTGCACATCAGTGTGTCTGGTTAACTTTTTTTAATTTTTAATTTTTTTTTTTTTTTTGTAGAGTCAGGGTCTCACTATGTTGTCCAGACTGGTCTCAAACTCCTGGCCTCAAGCAATCCTCCCCATCTCAGCCTCCCTGGTCTTTTTTTTGAACATCTCAGACTACTGGAGGGCTCTGCCTTGGTGAAAATGCCTGGGAATTGACATCTCCCGGGGTAGTAGCCCTTGGTCAAGGGCTGGGGGATATTTGTGTATGAAGACCCCAGCTGCCTTGTCTCTGCACAAATCTGAGGCTCCCCTGTGGGATCCAACCGAACTCTCTCTGCTTGACATCACACCCTTGCTTGGCTTCCTCTCCTTTCTCCCACTTCTCCCACACTTTTTTTTTTTTTTTTTTTTTTTTTTTTTTTTTTTTTTAAAAAGTTTAACCCCAATTAACCCACGCATTAAAACCATTTTACATAAAACGCCACCGAAAACAAAAACCCC